>JZLH01S0524039.1:2083-20438 GCA_001188425.1 Eucidaris tribuloides
AAACACATTATTATAACAGCCAGATACTAAGCTTAATTTGCATTTAGTAAATATAGAAAAATTAGGGAAAGAAATGGTTAAAATGTGCAAGGGTTATTAATATTCACAACTTGAATCAATCGTTGTTCTTTGAGATTCTCTATGATGACAGCGGGTCAACTACTCACTAATAATCTACACAGAATTTCTTTAATTTTAAAGGCACTATATAACATTGTGGAAGCTCCGTTTGAAACATTGTCAATTTTTCAATCTGATATATATGATAGTGTTTGAATGGACAAAAACGCCCTGGAACACACAACTTTAGACATTTATGCTGTCATTAGGAGACTGCGTGCATGATAAAATTCGACACATAAATTGTTGTCAGTCGACGAAAAT
This sequence comes from Eucidaris tribuloides, assembly GCA_001188425.1. Classification (NCBI taxonomy): domain Eukaryota; kingdom Metazoa; phylum Echinodermata; class Echinoidea; order Cidaroida; family Cidaridae; genus Eucidaris; species Eucidaris tribuloides. The sequence goes on from JZLH01S0524039.1 coordinate 2,468, forward strand.
TCTGGATTACAGTCAGTCTATGGGGGAAAAGTGGACTGTTCGCTCACTGATTCTCACATTTTAAAAGCACTTAATGATCGCTTTTAACTATTTTTTTTGCAGGGCCTCAAGTTGAGACCCTATCAGGAACACCAGTATAACATGGGGGATCACATAGTTCAGATGCCTTTAATTTCATCAAACTGTATAAATTACTTGTGTTAAAGCCTCGGGATAATTATGCACGCTTTTCTGAACAATAAGGTTATCGGTTCCATTTAAACAGGGGCGTCGATCGTTGGGGTGGCGAAGGGGGCAGTCGCCCACCCGTTAGAAGTGGGGGGGGGGGGGTAGGGCAAACATATCGATTTGGCCCCCTCCGATAATTTTGACAACTTGAAAAATTCATAATATGTAATGTAAGAATAATGTTTAAAAAGCATTGGAATGCACTACAAAACCATTAAACCAAGCATAAGAATATTATTAAACATGTACAATTCCCAATTTTTCGGCGCTCTTCGCGCGCATAACTCTATACTGGAATTTGGCGCTCGGAGCTCGCCGAAAATTTTTGAGATTTTTTTCACTTAAGCACCCCCATCCGAAAAATTGATCGACACCCCTGCATTTAAATAGCAGAGAAATGAAAAATCAGTTAAACTGTGCACATAAACCAATTGGGAATTGTTGCGTCATTGACAATTCCGTCAGATCGACATAGAAACTGGCGGATCCGATTGAGGACCCCACAACAACTACTAAAGGAAAATTTAACAAGTCGGAACACACATCACACACCACACACCACACACATCTAATGACGTAATTCTATATGGATAATATCTAGTGATTGATTTATTATCGTTTTTACATGTACAAAAACCGCGTTTACATTTTCTACCGAATAAATGAAAACATGGACCGTACATTTTCCTCTGTTATGTGTGCGAGGGAAAATATTTGTATATATACAGTGTATACCGTACTGTTATATATAAGTGTACATATCAGTAAAAGATCTGTAAAAGTGTAAATATATATTTATTATGAATTAAAATAAAAAAAATCGAACATTAGTAATATACACAATTCACAAATTCATATGAACAAATAACCTCAATTAGCACATTAAACGTGATCGTCGAACAGTATTATCGTCTTACAAAAAACACCTGCCTTAATATTCGACGATCTTTTTCTCTTGCAATCATTTTTTAGTATAAAACCTGCTTGAAGACTTGATTATGGACTTCTCTCTCCCTCTCACTCTCAATCTCTCTCTCTTAAAATAGTTTTGAAGATGAAACTACTTTCAAGAATTCCTTGCATCGCTGTTGTATTGGTACCTTAGTACCTACCTAGTACCTTATTCCAATTACACCCTAAACATGTACTTTGATCGTATCTCAATCCTTCACTGATATCATACCCCAAACACGTACCTTTACATTGTTTTTTTTTCCCATGAGCAAGAAATCTACAGGTCTTTCTTGTATCCAGTTTAATTAATGATACATTCCTTGTAAGAATACTAATCACAACGGCAATACAAAATTTGAAGATTATAGGTACCACGAGATGACAATGTTTTACAATCCTTCGCAGGCAATCTAAGGTTCTTCTCTCTATTCATTTTAAAATCAACGATTCTATATCTTGCACAGGGAGTATAATCATAAAGATATTTACAACATTTCTAGTTAATATCTGGAGATGACATATTTATCATTGTTTCCATGTAATCTTGAAGTCTTCTATATATTTATATGAAATAAACAATATATATTTTAAACGAAGTTTCACCACATTTGAAAATTATACAGTGTGTCCCAGAAAAAAAAAAGGTCCAATCGGAAATTATTTTTCTAATAATCATATACAACCTAGTCAAGTTGGGTAGTGTCATAAAACATACTTTCGAGTGCAATTTATTTCATTTCATTTAGTTGTGTCAATCCTGAGATATATTGAATTTTCTGCAAAGACGCAAAATCGCGTTTGTCTAGTATATGTGTTATACATTTACAAGTAGGTTCGGCATATTGTTTAAAAAAGAGTCCCCAATGAGAATGTGTAAAGTATTGTGTAATCGTTCAATTTAGATGAACGAACAGATTTTTTTTTCAGGTTGCACATTTCTGATTTCCGTTTATTCGTATATACTGTACAAAGGGGGTACATAACTTTGACAAAAGGCCTAAAATGAATGAGATGTGCAGATCATTATGATGTCGGTATGAATGCACTGTGGTAAACAGAAGACATGAAAATGACTGTGCAATATAATTTCATTGCCGAGTAAGAGTTATTTGTATTAGATTTTTTTTTATTATAACCATTAATAAACAAAATGAAAGAGAAAAGCATATGTTATTTGTTTTATTATTTTTATTATTGATTTTTGTGATTCAGTTTTTTATGAGTTCTGTAAGTAACAATACCCACCAATTGAGTTGTCATTATTACCAATACACAAATGTGGGACAATAGCGATTTTTCCTGACTGCACAAAAGTAATCATAACTTTTGATTTATAAACGTAAATTAAATTACGTTACCTTTATCAGAAAAAAAAATTCTGCTTTAATATGATATCAAATACCTTTTACGAAAATTAATTACCTTAAATAATTTTCTTCCAATTGGCCCATTTTTGGGGGACACACTGTAGATGTTAAAGATGAAACAACTCACTTTAAATGAGTGAAAATGTATTTAGAATGTATTTAGAGTGAATTTCAAAGACACAAATTAACAATGACTAAAGTTTTAAAAACATGTGAGCTTCATAATCCTCCATGCTCTAGGTGTCTTTGATAAGGCGTTAAAATGAAGCCCTGAAAAAAATTGCATTTCAAAATTATTATTTAGTGCTTTAAAAAAGTGAAAGTGCGGATTCATCTAGCCCATTTCCTCCCATATAATAATATGTGCAGATCTAGGTTATTTTATACTCCACCGCAGCGGTAATTGTTTCCAAACTTTTGCACTCTTGGGTGTTTATTTGTCCATTTAAGCACTATACTCTATACCTCAAATATCAAACTTTGACAATCTTTTTTAAATTGAAGTTTCACAGTTTTAGCGTGTGTCTTTCAGTGAATAGGTGTTTTTTCAGTCAAATATTAAGTGACCCTAGGGATCGAGTAAGATCCCTGGTGATCCTTGAGTTCACTCCAAAATGAGACAAAAAAAAAAACCAAAAAAAACCCCACATGTTCACTCCAAATTCATTTTCCTCTGAAACTCTCTCCTTGGAGAATGAACATTTTTAGTCCCCTTTATTCAGGGGAGAGTAGCATAGGCCTATTGCCGATCAAAACAAATTGAACGGAGGCTGCTGATATACGTTTTTTTTTTTTTTTAATAAATTGAGAAATGTCTTGAACGAAGACCTAACCTTTCTCCATCATCCATGTTTTCTATCAGCTTCAGGAATATATGTGAGCCGTCCCCATATTTGTGATGTAAACAAAACCCATGGCTTTGTCAGTGAATTCTCTACTTAAACAAAAAATCTTGAACTATCAAATGTTTGCTATCTGCTCAATCAGTCTATAAAGTTTGACCAACTAAGCTTTTCCTGTCCCAATTCGTAATTTTAAGAATTGATTACAAAAACATCGATCTGAGCTTACATTTAAAAATACACCCTGTACGACCTTATATAAAACAAAGTATGAGCATTTACAAATAATACATTTACAAGGAAAGTATCTCTACGATCTACACAATATTTTGATTAAAACATTAAACACGAAAGTGTAAAAGTAACTGCACAATATATTGTCTGTGCAGTTGCCGACGACAACTGGTGACAGGTTGCCACGGTTCAGTGCAATTACAATTGTATGCTACGATATATTAACCACCATGACTCCCATACCGCGGTCAGTGTCGGTAGCAGTTGTCATATTTTTCAAGTCACAGTGATCATTCGAACTTCAAAGTCCTTTCGTTCAATCATGTGAATTGAATCCCCCACCCATTTTTTGTCAAGTCCGGCCACCCTACTTCGGGTCGAATAGGCTGCATGTGCGTAGCAGTTTTGGGGTGTAAGGGGTCATTTTGGGCAGGTTTCCCGGGAGATAAACTCACTCGAAAATTGCTGAAAATCGGGAGTAACTTTTCGTGGAATGTTTGGTTAATACCCGAGAAAGTTGAAATAGGAGGTGAAATTTCTGACAGGCGTCTGAAGTAGCCTGGGATATGGGTCCGATATCTTGGAAATACTCCGGTAAATACGCCCAGATGGTGGTTTTAAAAACACTATTATCCAGGTAAAAAAAAAATCTAGGTATCAGCACTAGCTTGTCCCTGATATGGCGAGGGCGGCGGAGTGTCAGTCCCTAGGCCTCGTACATCGTAGGAACGTTTCCTTTTTTTTAGACTTTAAAACTCGGTTGGTCGAAATTCTAACTTCAGGTTCAAGAATTCGTAACAATTTTGATTTTGGGATCTCGCTGACAAATATGTATTGAAGTGATTTTCTTGATTTATCTGTCCCTCTTGCTTAAGATTAAACATTTATTTTATTTTTATAGTGCATGATCAGTGATTTGATGATTCACGAGACAAGTTTGCCCTTCGTTTGTCACACATACATATGTACATTGGGAATGTACATATTTTATATCCATTATTATTTAAATTGTTGTAATGATGATGCTTGAAACGTAATCCAACCGCAAGTCACTGAATTCAAGTCCCATGCTAATTAAACTGTAACAGAAATTTACACTTCGTCGATTTGGTCTATTTGAGTGTTGCTACTAAATTTCTTCCCTACATTCCTTGTGTTCTTGTTGAGTATCTGAATTTTCAGGATATAGGATGGTTCGGGTATTTCAGACCATTGGCGCTTGATGATGCAGCAGAAGACAGGTTTGAAGTGTGGGTGTTTCCAGGCATAGATGATGGGATTGATGCAGCTATTCAGATAAAAGATGACGAGCAAAACAATATTGGCCCGAATGGTTTGTTGAGATGGGTCAAAACTAGCAATCAATGTAGTTGTCATATTAGGGACAACACAAAGAGTGAACGCGCAAAGAACACAGATTAGATTTTTGGTGACGGTGGTCTCCATCAGCCTCTCGGTTGAGACGTTTTGAGTCGAAATGCGGGCCGCGTGGACCTTTAAATGTCTGAAGATACACGCGTAGCAAATGAACATTATGACAATGAGAATATAGATCCCAGTAGTAGTTGTAAAGTCTACATTAGTTAACTCGTCTGGTTCTCGATTCCAGATGCACAACATGTAATCTTTATTATATCCAAGATGTGACTTTCCCGGTAGGATTACAAATACAATGGAATACAACCAGCTGAAACTGATCATAAGGGTAATATTCAGCGGTCTATAGACTTTTTGATACACCACTCTTGATTTTGTGATCAATATATATCGGTTGAGTGCAATCAGTACGATGGTACAAATGCTACATCCAAAACATATGATGTTACCTACTGAAACAGCCACGCAAATCCATTCCGGCAACGGCCAGCCATCCCGCCCTAGCATGGCTGTTGCCTGTCCCAGCATTACGAGGCTCGCAAGTAGGTCGGCAATGCTGAGATTCACGACAAAGACATTGGTGATGGTTTGCAGTTTGCGGGACAGGACCACTGCTACTAGGACCAAACCGTTACCAACAATACCAACAATTGCCATAAGGCAGTAAATACTTGCAAGAATTGCTCGTTGGTAAAAGAGGGTGAAACCTTTACTTCCCATCGTCTGATTCGTCTCAACATCGTAGTAATCTGTTGACAACGTGCTTTCCAGTGATGACACGGTTGCAGTAAATGATGTAGTCGACATTTTGTTGGAATATAATCAAACTCAGTGACGACACTTTTACTTGCAAGTCTATACGTGTATCCGACGAGGGATTTGGTTATGCGAGCAAAACAAACTGGACCAGCTGACGTAACTATCGACAATAAAATGTTTTCATTGTTGATATCCGTGAGAAGTCATGAAATGAACCAAACGTATTGACGAAGTCAGCGAATAAGCAGAAAATGTGTCGATGCTCCACTAGCGTTATAGTTTGCCATATAAGAACAATGCCAGACCAATAGATGCAGCCATCGACAACTGAGAATACCCTTCGATATCGGTAAGAATGTGTGGTCATGCAATGAACCGAACTTGTTGACGTAGTCATCGTCAGAGGATTATAAAGTAATAATTGAAAATTGTGTAACATATCTTACTTCCGTGATATCCATGACGGTAACTGTAGAACGATGTTCTGGGAAACTGCAAGCACGTCTTAAATTTTCTTATGTTCTCTTTGGAACTTGAATATTACATCACTTTTATACATTTGTCTGTGTATTTAATCCAAACTTCAAAGCCTCCAAGGTGGATGCTGGACTCTACTATCAGGGCGGTCAGTAGAGTAGGCATTTTGAATGGGGTGGTGTATACACCGTCAATTTGCTGACTGGCAAAAAATGAAATTGCCGACTGATGTTGTTCAAAGGCAGCAGACTGGGGCATCAGTTTGTTTTCAGGAAGACGAATGGGATGGGAGGGAATAGATATTACACCTACTGTCTGTTATAAATCCTCTACAATATATTGTCATTTGGTCCAAATATACGTGCATATCTTATGCTTGACATGTTACCTTCAAAAATGTATATTTTGATCCACGTTTGAAACTAAGTAACGCATAATATTAGCATTTATTACTGTTCAAAAGCTGTGGCGATCGTTGTTTGCATGTTTACCTTAAAATGTATATTTTCACCCCAATTTTAGACTAGGTAACGCATAATATTAGTGTTTTTTTTATAATTCAAAAGTTGTTGCGATCATTTATTGGTGATCAATGGGGAAGGATGTGGGAGGAGGTTCCCCCTACCGTATGAGAAAATTTGATATTATACCATTCAAAATTGTGTATTTTTAGCTTGATTTTGAAACCAAGGAATGGATGCATTGGCTGCGGTGAAAGAAGTATATAAGTGTTGATTGGCGGTAAAATGCAAGGCTCTAGGAGGTGTACGTCCCCATACAGAAAATTTGATGTTTTTCCTCCGAAGATGTGCGTTTTTAGCCGCATTTTAGATGAAGAAGTGCATATGCATTTGCTATTGTTAAAAAATTGTGGCGATTGCCGATTCAGGGTCTGGGATCTGACACACTTACCGCCAAAAATATATATTTTCAGCCCCATTTCAGACCAAGGAATACGTATTGTTGCAGTTTGAAAATGTGAGTGAATGTTGATTTGCTGTGATGAAATTGTTAACTGAAGGGTATATTACACAGAAAATGGGGAGTGTGTAGAAGGGATTTCCCTCCCAGGGTAAATATTAAACTTCAAAAATGTGTATTTTTAGCCTCAGTTTAAGACCAAGGAAAGCATAATACATGTATTATTAGAGGCTGAGTGAAAGATGTAGCCTATAGTCTGTGTTGATTGGTGATAAAACGGAAAGGACCTAGGAAGGGTTCCCCCCAAAAGTGTGAGACAGATTTTGATTTTTCATTCGACAATATGTGTTTTAGTACCATTTTAAATGAAGGAATGCGCAATATCTTTAATATTTTGCTGTTGTGCCAAAATGTGGCGATTATTGTTGATAGTTGATAAAATGAGGAGTTTCTGGCAGGGGGCCCTTCCAGTCAGAGAAAATTGACATTTTGTATCTCCGAAATGCATTCCTTCATGTAAAATGGGGCTAAAAACGCACATTTTCGAAGGAAAAGTGTCAATTTTTCTCACCCTTGGAGGGGGACCCCCTCCCAGAAAATCCTCATCTTACCACCAATCAACACCTACGACACTTCTTTCACTGCAACCAATGATAATATTATGCAATGACTTGGTCTTCAAAATGCTCTACTTAGTTTTCGATGGCTTCATCTATTGGTCTAAAATTGCTCTTACATAACAAAGAGCATAGGCACGTTTTCTTTTTTCCCAAACCAAATGCAAATATACTTTTATTAAACAATAGAAAAAACTATTTTATAATCAAATAACAAATATATTTCATTGCATACATCACTATTTTGAACATTCATTAAAATGTGGTTGAGATTAATTATCGTGCCGAAGTCGGAAAAATGCACCTCACAATACACACAATGTCCATAGAACTGTAATTTCTCTTGCATGTGAAGAGTTAAATATCATTTCAGCATTTGTAACATTCACCAGTTTAAATCAATACCCGCTGTTTCCTATGCATTGAAGTCGCTGTGTAGAAATGTAATAAATTTCATGTGAATATCAAGAAGAATTCATCCTTAGGGAAGTAACCTAATAGAAACTGATGCAAATTTCAATGGGTTTCACTTATTATAGAGTGGTACAGGTTCACCCGTCCTGATTGATGTTCAATTAAAACTTCCCTAATTTCACTCCATTAGGCATCTGTCACACCGTCACACAATGCCTGTATTGTTTAAATGCACCTTTGCAAAATTACCTCTATTAATACAATTTCAATACTGAAAATGCAACTTGCATGCATTACTATTTTCTATGTCCGACAAGCCTCAGACAAGCTTTGTCAAGAAGGTTGTCAATAACAACCTTTGATTTAAAGGTATGCATGGAATTTGAATATGTAAAAAAAAACGGCCTATAGGTGCAAGTTTGCACCTCAAAAGGATAAAAATGATGTACCTTTGGCTTCAACACAATGTAATCAGGTGAAAATAAACACCTTCACGGCCGGCGTGATGATAATGTAAATACAATAAATAGCACTCAAATGAACGTAAATTGCGGTTCACACACACACACACACAGTTTGCAAGAAGAAGAAAGCTTTTTATTTTTTTATGATGCAATCCTGCACCTTTCAGTTGCAACTTTGAACCTTTCAGAAAGTTGCAAAGTTGCACCTTAAAAGGTGTTCCCAGCTGGTCTGCACCTTTAAAGGTGCAAAGTTGAACCTATTTTTCTTAGTGTGTAGGACGGGTGGAGTAGGTTGGGTGAACAGCAATCATGATAGCTTATAAAATATGCCACAAAACCTGTTCCGAAACATTTCAACGATTGATAAACAAATCAATCCTATCAACACTAGGAAAATACTCGTCAAAGTTTAGAACACACATTATTCAGATTTATGAAATAGAGTATTCTCTATAAACGATGAAACCTCAAAACATCAAGCTCACTTCATGGCTGTCATCCGGATATTTTCTGAAGTACAAAAAAGTGCTGAACTTAACGTGGTATCTCTGCCTCGATAAATAACGTAACCTATGCTGCCACTATGAGTAAACAAAGTGTTTTCAAAATAGTAATGCATGCAAGTTGCATTTTCAATATTGAGATTTTATTAAAAGAAACAGATAAAAGAAATAGCTTATCACCAGGCTTCGGAAGAGAAAACATCCATAAATTTGAATACATTATGAAAGTGGTCTATTAAATGCAAAAAGTGCACCTAGCAGGTGCAAACTTGCAGACACCCATAGAGTGGGGCCAGCACACAGCCGTGAGAGGTGCAGATTTGCTCGAATATCGCGGCATAATTGCTCTGCACCTTTTTCCTCAAAGTTGCACCTTGTACGCACCTTTATTTCTTAGTGTGTAGTGCTCAGATTGATAAAAGGACTAATCATATGATTATGGAAGCTTGCTCGTTTGGTCGAGCAAATACATGACGAAATGAGTTTATGACCGTAAGTAATTCATCTTCTCCCCCTTTTCACAAAGGAATTACCGCTTGCAGGAGTTTACTTTGAACCAGCGATAGCGGAGGCAATATCGAAGATACACTTATCAAATTCAAATAAATTCCTCCAGGACAGGTTTTCACCATTGTACATTCCTACAAAATATTATTTCGTTTCGCCATTGAGTGCCCTTTATAACGCATTAATTTGAAATAGGATACTGTGAGGTTGCATGACCTGATTATCAGGCCGGTAGCATGCCCCCCCCCCCAAAAAAAAGGTCCATTAAAAAAAAAAGGAATGTATTCTAGTAGTTATTGACTGTTCTGTCAGGAAACAATAGTGTTAACAGAAGGTCAAAATATGCTGATAAAGCCACTAGAACTCTTAAGATTCAGGGGGCTCCACCCCTGAACCACACATACTACCACAATGTTTTAAAATGGCAAAAAGTTTAAACATGGGGTGATTTTTATCAATAGTGTTAGCAGAGAGTCAAAATAGCTCCACGGAACTGCTAGAACTCGTGAACATCAGGGGGCTCCGCCCCCTGACCCCCGCCCGGGACCCTTCACGGATTTAAGACAGGCCCCTCGAACCTACGTATTAGGATAGTAGGATAGTAAGCCCTTACAACACATATAAAAAAAGTAGTTTTGTAGCCCATCATTGTATCAAACGTCTGTTTTCTTGACTTCGCACCCCCTTGGAAAATACAGCCCTGAATAAGTACTTATATAGGCCTAATTTCGTTTGTGCTCACATTACGGTATGATTCCTTTCGAATTACTTCAAAAGAATATGCTACGAAATGAGTTGTTTCTTTCTTGGAATTTCAAAGTTTCCCAAACCGCTCGCCCGTGGAGTTTCATTTTCCCAAAATGCACAGGTAAAAACAGAGGTCCTACTCCTGTCAAAATAAACATAAAAAGGCAATCTTTTACAAGATTAATGAAATAGGTCGCACTTTTACACAAAAATTGCTAAATAGCCCCTAACATTCCGGTACCCCTATACCGTACGCTTGGCATACGCAGCGCTTTCAATCCCACTGTCTGAAAAATTAAATTTTGGGTGGGCGACTGGGTGCCCCCCAATGAGTAGACACCAGGTACGCCACTGGTAGAAATCATGCCTCATTCTACTTATGAATGGTATACATTACAATGACATAAACATTTCATACAGTATGCACTCAGTGTAATAAATTTTCTCTGTGATTACATTACTACATATAAATAGAACTCCCATTTGTTACATTTGTCAGGTTTGTATATATTTCAATTGATTAAATAACAAAATATAATATACATTATATATATCAATACATCAGAATAATTGCAGGCACTTTATTACTATACGGCACATTTCCGGCTTATCTGCTGACTTCGTCAACACCTTCGGTTTATTATTTTCATGATTTCTAACAGATATTAACAGTGAACACATTTCTTGGTTGATAGGACCGTGTGCTGGTCCAGTGCTCGCATAAGCAAATCTCTCGTCGGATACAAGTATAGACTTGCAAGTAAAGTGTCGTCACTGAGTTTGAAGATATTCCAGCAAAATGTCGACTACATCATTCACGGCAAACGTGTTATCACCGGAAAGCACAATATCAACAGAGTACTACGATGTTGAGACGAATGAGACTGTCGGAAGTAAGGGTTTCACCCTCTATTACCAATGAGCAATTCTAGCAAGTATTTACTTCGCCATGTCAGTTGTTGGTATTGTTGGCAACGGTTTAGTCCTAGTAGCTGTGGTCCTGTCCCGCAAACTCCAAACTATCACCAATGTCTTTGTTGTGAATCTAAGCGTTGCGGATCTCATTCTGACTGGCCTCGAAATGCCAGGACAGGCAACAGCTGTACTGGGACGGGATGGCTGGCCATTACCGGAATGGATTTGTGTGGCTGTTTCGGCAGTTGGCATCATATCATTTGGATGTAGTTTTTGTACCATCGCCCTTATTGCACTCAACCGATATATATTGATCACAAAATCAAGAGTTGTGTATCAAAAAGTGTATAGACCGCTGAATATCACCCTGATGATCAGCTTCGCCTGGTTGTATTCCGTTGTGGTTGGAATCCTCCCGGGAATGTCACATCTTGGATATAATAAAAATTTACTGTTGTGCCTCTGGAAGCGAGAACCAGACGAGTTGAGTACTTTAGACTTTGTGGGATCTATTGTGACCTATATTCTCCTTGTCATAATGTTCATTTGCTACGCGTGTATCTTCAGACATTTAAAGCTCCACACGGCACGCATTTCGACTCAAAACGCTTCAACCGGGAGACTGGAGACAACCGTCACCCAAAATCTTCTCTGTGTTCTTTGTGCGTTTACTATTTGTATTATCCCTGCAATAACCGCGACTTTGATATCGTCTATCGTCCCATCTCAACGAATAATTCGTATCACTATTGTTTTGTACGTTATTTGGTTCCTGAATAGTTGCATCAATCCCATCCTCTATGCCTGGAAACATCCATACTTCAAACCTGTCTTCCGCTGCATCATCAAACGCCAATGGTCTGAAATACCTGAACCGTCCAATATCCTGAAAATTCATGTACTCAACAAGAACACAAGGAATCGTGGGAAGAAAGGTAATAGCAACACAATAGACCAAACAGACGCAGTGTGAATTTCAGTTACAGTTTAATTAACATTGGACTTGAGTTCAGTGACTTGTGGCCGGATTTCGTTTCAAGCATCATTATGGATATAAAGTATCTACATTGCCAATATATGTGACAAACGAAGGGCAAACTTGTCTCGTGAAGTATCGAATCACTGATCACTATAAAAAAAGTGGGACAGAGTAATCAAGAAAATCACTTCAATAATATTTGTCCGTGAGATGCAAAATCCCGCCGTCCTCACCAGTGCTGATACCTAGAATTTTTACCTTGGGTGTATTTTTTTTTTACTTTAAAACCACTATCTGGGGGTATTTATTGGTGTATTTTCCAAATTTCCTGACCCCTATCCCCGCCCCAATCAAAGGCTTGTCAGAAATTTCACCTCCTATTTCAACTTTCTCGGGTATTAAGATCAGCCCCGGAAACCAGGCCAAAATGTCCCCTTACCGAAGAAAACTGCACTTAATTACAGCCTACTCGACCCGAAGTGGGGTGGCCGGATTGACAAAAGAAGGGGAGGGGGGGGGGGGGGTTGGAGGTGGCATTCAATTCACATGATTGAACCAAAGGACTTTGATGTCCACATGATCACCGTGACTTGAAAAGTATGATGATTGCTACTGCGGTCTGAGAGTCCTATACTCGTTGCATAGTTGCAGCGTAAGGATCGCACCCAAACCACTGCAAACGTGGCAAACTGTGGCCAGTTGTCTTTGGCGGTTACTGCACCATCAACAATATTGTGTGCAATTACTTTTACACTTTCGTGTTTAATGTTTAAAGCAAAATATTGTGTAGATCGTGCAGATTAATTTCCTTGTCAATATGTTATTTGTAAATACTCAAGCCTTGTTTAAGGTCGTAAAAGGTGTATAGTTTTAAATTTAAGCTCGTATTGATGTTTTTGTAATTAATTCTTAAAATTATGAAGTGTGACGGGATAAGCAAAGTTGGATAACTTCATTGACTGACTGAACAAATCGCAAACAATTGATAGTTCAAGATATTTTTCATGTAGAGAACTCACTGGCAAAGCTATGGGTTTTGTTTTCATCACAAAATATGGGGACGGCTCACGTATATTCCCCAAGCTGATAGTACTGGCGAATACACGGATGATGGAGAAAGTTTAGGTCTTCGCTCGAGACATTTCTCAATTTGTAAAAAAAAGTACTGTCAGTTGTTTTGATCGGCAATCTGCTACCCTAAAAAATGACTGAAATTTTTCATTCTGTAAGGAGTGATTTTTCAGAGAAAAAAATGAATTTGAAGTGAACTTGTGTGTTTTTGCTCATTTCGAAATGAACTCAATTAAGGATCATTGGGGATCCTGAGATATTCCTAAAGTCACTCCAAATTGAGTTAAGAAAAACATTAAATTTGTTTACTTCAAGACAGAAGCTATAGTGATAATGGACAAATAAACATCCCAAAAGTACAAAAGTGCAATGAACAATTACCAATGTGGTGGAGTACAACTGATCTGCTTACAGTATTCTATGGGAGGAAATGGGCTAGGTGAATTCTTTCAACCTGAGTACTCATAGATTTTCATTTTTTAAAGCACTAAGTAATCATTTTGAAATGCAATATTTTCAGGGCTTCATTTTTACACCTTATGAAAGACACTTGGAGCAGGGAGGATTATGTAGCTCACATATTTTTTTTTTACTTTAGTCATTGTTAACTTGTGTCTTTAAAATTCATTCTAAATACATTCTAAGTTCACTCCTTTCTAAAAATTAACTGGTTTAAAAGTAGACATTAAGACATTTTCACTCATTTTTAAGAGAGTAGTTTCTTCTCAAAACATCTATTATTTTCAAATGTAGTGAAACTTCGTGCCAAACATTTATTGTTTATTTCACATGAATATAGAGAAGACTTCAATATTACTTGGAAACGATGACAATTATATTCTTGAAATGTTGTAAATATCTTTGTGATTGCTCCTTGTGCAAGATATAGAATCGTTGATTTAAAATGAATAGAGTGAAAATCCTTAGATTATACCTATGAATGATTGTAAAACATTGTCATCTCAAGATCTTCAAATTTTGTATTGCCACTGTGACTAATATTCTTACAAGGAATGCATAATTAATTTGAAATTGGATAGAAGAAAGACCTTTAGATTTCTTGCTTATGAAAAAAAAAACGTGTTTGGGGGTATGATATTAGTGCAGGATTGAGGCACGATCAAAGTACATGTTTAAGGTGTTATTGAAATAATGTACCGATGAGAGGAATTCTTGAAGGGAGTTTCATCTGCAGAACTATTTTAAGAGAGAGATCGAAAAAGAGAAAGAGAGAGTGGGGGGATGGGGAAGGGGTGAAGAGAAGTCCATAATCGAGTTTTCAAGCAGGTCTTGTAATAAAAAAATGATTGCAAGAGAAAAAAAGTTCGTCGAGTATTAAGGCAAGTGTTTTTTGGTAAGAAGATAATAAAGTTCGACGATCACGTTTAATGTGCTAGTTGAGTTTATTTGTTCACATGCATAATGTGAATTGTGTATAATAATGTAAATAATTATTTATTTAAATTCATAATAAAAAATGCACTTTTACAGATCTTATACGGATATGTACACTTGTATACGATATGTATATAATATTTTCCCTCGCACACATAACGGAGGAAAATGTACGTTCCATGTTTTCATTTAATTGGTAGAAATAGTAAACGCGGTTATTGTACATGTAAAAACGATAATAAATCAATCACTAGATGGTATCCAAATAAAATTACGTCATCAGATGTGTATGATGTCTGTGCTGACTTGTTAAAGTTTTCTTTAGTAGTTGTTGCGGGGCCCGTTATCGGATCCGCCAGTTTGTATGGCGATCTGACGGAATTGTCAATTTTTTTGTGTGTGCAAAGTTTAACTTAGTTTTTCATTTTTCTAATATTTAGATAGAGCAGATTGCCTTATCAGTTCAAAAAAGCGTGCATAATTATCCCAATGCTTTAAAATGATATCTATATAGCAAGCAGTTTATATACTTTGATGAACTTTAGGCATTGTTCAACAACGTTTCCAGTTAAAAAAAAATCTGAGCTTAGTGATCCCACATGCTACTGGTTTTCCCGATAGGCTCTAAACTTGAAGCCCTGCAAAAAATAAATAAATAAAATAAAGATAAAAATAAATAAAAAAAATCAGTTGAAAGCGATCATTAAATGCTTTCAAAATGTGAAAATCAGTGAGCGACCCTTCCAGTTTTCCCCATAGACTGACTGTAATCTAGAATTTTCGTGGGCTGACAATAATTCACGTGCTGAATTTTATCATGTACGCAGTCTGCTAATGACAGCACAACTGTCTAATGTTGTGTGTTCTAGGGTGTTTTGTTCATTCAAACGCTATCATATATATCAGATAGCAAAGTTTGACATCTTTTAATGGAGCTTCCACAATGTTATCAAGTGTCTTTAAAATTAAAGAAATTCTGTGTAGAATATTAGTGAGGAGTTGCCCCCGCAAATCTCAAAGAACCAGGATTGATTGAAGTTGTGAATATTCATAACCCTTAAACATTTGAACCATTTCTTTCCCTTATTTTTCCATATTCACCGAATGAAAAATTAAGCTTAGTATCTGCCTGGTAATATAATGTGATAAATTCTAAACATTTGTAAAATTATCAACTCTTGAACATGTGAAGCATTTCGTCTTTCACGCCTTCTCTTAGTATCTGGCAGGTATAATGATCTGATAGATTCTGGTCATTTTGAAGATTATCATCTCTTCAGCATTTTAATCATTTCTTTCTTTCTCTTATATTTCGACATTCACTGAATATAATTTGATATATTTTGATAATTTTGAATATTATCATTCAGTATTACCAACTTCACCAGCTTGATTCCCCCCCCCCACTCCATCCACCAACCCTCGATTCCGGCACGATTTCTATATTTTCCATGAAAACGCAATGATATTGACAGTGTTTTATATCCGTCATTGTAAGTTTCTTGATACCTGGTTGACCAATTGTGCACCATGTGATCGATGATATTGCTACTAGATCCCTGGAGGTGTGACCCTTATGACGAAAATCCAGGAATAGTCGACTATACCCGAATTGACGTCATACATAATGACGTCAATCTGATTATCTCTTCATTCCAGCTGATTCCCTCCCAACTCCATCCACTCTCAACCAACCACTCGATGCGGCACGATTTCTATATTTCCATAGAAAACGTACAGATTTGTACAATTTCTTGTATAATATTTCATCCCTTCGAAATGCGGGACTATGCAGATGAAAGGAAACTCTATTGGTTGATTTATTTCATCCGAGAACCCATTTCATCATTCTCAAAGGAACAGAAAAGAAGGAAATAATATTTTAACGTAAACTATCGAAAAGTTGATCGATTGATAAACAAAACTTGGTTTTATTTGCGGAATACGTTATCAGTTGGTATGTTTGCGGGATATTACTATCACCCTCCCAGGCTATAGTAAACATCGATCCAAGAGCAATCGAAAATAGGGATGTTGTTGATGCGGGAGCGGGTGGTATATTTCCCTCCGCTCCCTGAACTGTGTGTTTGTGCTGTAGTTGATGTGTGTGTGTGCTGTCGTTGCGTTGTGTGTGTGTGCGCGCGCGCGCGCGTGTGTGTGTGTGGTGTGTGTCTGTGTGTTGTGGTTGTAGTGGTGTGTGTATGCTGTGTGTGTGTGTGTTGTGTTGTGTGTGATGTATGTGTTGTGTTTGTGTGTCTGGCGGGGGAGGGTTTTTAATAGATCCCAAATGATATAATTGTACGGTAATTATTAGAGAATGCTAGTTACCCCGGCCCTCAGACCTTTATCACGCCTCAAAGAGATGTTTGCCGTCCAGAAGGTCAACAACTGTATCTCAAACTCACCAACTATAAACACAGACAACACATAGACACAGCACAGGCACATACATACCACAGCGACACACACACACACACACACACACACACACACACACACCACACACCACACACACACACACACACACACACACATACACAGAGTAATATACCACAAATAAAAATAATAATAATAATAATAATACATATGATTTGTATTGCGCCAAATCCGTTCAGTAGAGTGCTCAATGCGCATGTGGTGGAAAGGTTACAGTAACAGTAGAAAGGATAAATAACAACGAGTGAGGAATTAATAGGAAGCATTGAACAGGTGAGTTTTTAGACTGCTTTTGAATGAATTTAACAATTGGTAGATTATTCCATATAGTGGGACCAGCATGAGCAAAAGCTCGTTCCCCCAAGTTTTTGCAGATTTCAGAACAACAAGGGAACCACAGTTGGAAGATCGTAAAGGTCTGACGGGAGTATATTTATGGATTAAACTGACATTGTAATGAGGAGCAGAACCACTGACACAATAGAATACAAGAAGTAAAATTTTGAAAATAATGCGATCTCTGACGTTCAACCAGTGCAGTGATTTTACAGTGGGTGTGATATGAGTGTGTTTTTTAGACAGGGTGACAATGCGTGCAGCAGCATTTTGAAGTTTTTGAAGTTTTGACGGCTGGGTTTGTGGTAGATTAAATAGAATTGCATTCCCAAAATCAAGCCGAGAAGAAATCAGGCTGTGAACTAATTTTTCTGTAGCCGGTTTGGTTAGGTATTTTTTATGAACCCAACCAGTTGGTACCTCACTGA
>JZLH01S0524039.1:20496-41959 GCA_001188425.1 Eucidaris tribuloides
AAAACGTATGCATAAAAAGAACCTTTTCCTTGTTCTGACAAGAATTTGCTTGGGTTTTTTCAAGCTCCTCAATACCAGCTTTAGCGCTTTTGCTTAATTATGACATTCGAGTTTGAAACATGTCCATGCTCGTATTTAGACCAAACCAAAGCTACACAAAAGGAGAATAAATCAAGAAATACTATTTCTGGTATATCAAGAAAAAATTGGGGGAAAATATTTCAGGAAGGGGGTTAAAGGTTTAACTCAATCCTGGAGGTACGTTGCGTCTTTCAAAATGTATTTATGTACGTTGACCGCAAGTTGTGAACAGGTGAAGATGGGAGGCTTCTTCCCATACGTATTCGACTCGTGCGGATCTGGCCTTTGTTGTTGTTCGCACCGCCGTGACGTTGCTATTGTATGGTTGTGGAGTCCTTGTAGGAATTGCTCACGAATGGAAGGAAAACGGTTTGAACACAAGCAAATATTTTGCATACGAAAAAAAAAGCAATTGTTTGAAATCAATCTTTGGCTTGTAGGATGTTAGCAAGTGTTTTTATGTATACGGTCTATTATTACTTTCATGGGAGCACAAAGACGGGTTTCGTATAATGTATTAAAATTTACGCGTGAGAGGAGAAGCATTTCCTGTCATGGGAGTTACGAAAAGATCACTTCATTAATGTATACAAATTTATGGATGTTTCCTTTTGTGATCATCGGGGAACGATTCTACTGATTATTTCTGGAGTGTATGATGGTTGGAATCAATTTGCATATTCTTGTTTTTGTCATACCGGACAAACCTGCAAACCTCGGGCAAACAATCAGGTTGTCAAGAACAACCTTTGTTTCAAAATGTTTTTGCAGGCAAGCAAGAATCTGTGCTTGCTAGCAATTCCTAATTTTTATGCATATGGATTCAAGCAAAAGGCTAGAAAAGCAATTACTATTTTTAATGCATACGGCCTATTGTCATGTTACAATCAAACAAAACTCCAAGGTTGCGACGAGCCTGGGACACATTAATCGTATGACCGGAGAAAGAAATCGAATTCAAAGTAATTTTACATAATTGCGTCTTAGAACCGAATAGAAGAAACTCGCATTTTGAGGTGTTCAGTTTCAGTGAATGAGAATTCAACCAAGAATGGACATTGTTCAAGCAATTTTCAAGGCGACACATGGCATTTGCAGCATCAGTCTGTTTAGGTTTAAAAGAAATGTAGAGCTGGATATCATCAGCATATATATGATAGCTAATGATATGTTGTCGCAAGATATGTCCAAGCCAATCAAGTATATAGAAAACAAGGTGGGCCCGCCCACAGAACCCTGTGGTACGCCATGAGTAAGAGACATAGAATGTAAGACACTGAATAGTTTTCGAAAATTATATAATACATTTTTACTGAATAAGTATTCGGAAACTCGGAAATGATTATATTTATTTTTCTACCAGTCTACGGTAATATATTTACTTTGCCATCGTTACAGATGACAGGGACTAGAAAAGCGAAATTAATCACTATTACCCATGGGCATCCAGCCCCATGTATCGATGTGCATTTAGATAGATATATGACCACAACACCGGGTTTTCACCCTTCTCTTTTCAATTAAGTCCGTGCTAGGTTCTTTTACATGCTGATGTGTTTCTGTCTCAACGCGGGACTTCTGGCTTTACGTCCGATCCGAGAGACGGGGTAAGGGGATAAAGTGCCTTACCACGGACACAACCACCACGGCGTGGACTCGAATCTCGGATCTCTAGGTCGGGAACCCGAAGTCTTGTCCACTAAGCCATGACGCCTCCCTGTAATATGTTTTATATCCGTCATTGTAAGTTTCTTGATACATGGTTGATCAATTGCGCATCATGTGATTAAAGATATTCCAATTATAGATCTGTGGAGGTGCCACCCTTATGACGACAATCCGGGAATAGTCGACTATATGTGCGTTTTCAGCCCCATTTTAGATGAAGGAGTGCTATATACATTTTTTTCGCATTCCTTCGTCGCAAATAGTTCTAAAGCACACATTTTCGAAGGGAAAATGTAACTTTATCTCACCCTTGTTGGGAGAACCTGGACTTTCCTATTGTATCACTAATCAACACAGACTGCACTTCTTTCACTGCACCCAGTAATAATATTTGGTCTCAATAAAAAAAAACAAATTTGAATGTTATAATGTCAAATTCTTTCAACCTCGGGGGGGGGGGGGAACCACCTCCCACACCCTCCCCATTAGTCACCAATCAATGACCATCTCAACTTTGGGATAATAACAAACGCTAATATTATGCGTTGCTTAGTCTCAAATGGGGACCAAAATGTATATTTTTAAGGGGAAATGTCAAACATAAGACATGGGTACATGCACTCATATTTGGACCAAATGACAATAATTGTAGAGGACGTATAACAGACAGTAGATGGAATATCTACCCACATCCCATTCATATTCCTGAAAACAAATTGAAGCTCCAGTCCGCTCCCTTTGCACAACATAAGTCGGCAATTTCATTTTTGCCAGTCGGCAAATTGTCCGTGTACACCACCCATTCAAAATGCTGTACTGACCGCCCTGAGAGTAGAGTCTAGCATCCACCTTGGTGCTTTGATGTTTTGATTAACTACGTAGTATTCGGCCTTCATTAGATGATCGATACACCGTTACAGTTGGTTATACATAGACAAATGTATAACGCAGGTGTGATATTCAAATTCCAAACAGAACATAAGGAATTGTAAACTGTGCTTACTGTTTCCTAGAACATCGTACTACAATTACTGAACCTAACCCGTTGTGGATATCACGGAAAAAAGATATCATACACCATTTTCAATCATTGTCATATAGCCCTCTGACAATGACTACGTCAACAGGTTCGGTTCATTGCTCTCATACAGATATTGAAAGATTTTCTCAGTTGTAAATGGCTGCATCTATATTGGTCTATTATTCTTTTAAATGACAAAGAGCATCAACATATTTTTTGCTTATTTGCTGACTTCGTCAATACGTTCGGTTCATTTCATGACTTCTCACGGATATCAACAGTGAACACATTTCATTGTTGCTAGTTCCGTCTGCTTGTACAGTTTCTTGTACTCGCATAACCAAATCCCTCGTCGGATACAAGTGTAGATTTGCAAGTAAAAGTGTCGTCTCTGAGTTCAAAGATATTCCAGCAAAATGTCGACTACATCATTTACTGCAAACGTGTCATCACTGGTGAGCACAATGTCAACAGATTACTACGAAGTTGAGACGAATGAGACGATGGGAAGTAAAGGTATCATCCACTATTACCAACGAACAATTCTCGCAAGTATTTACTGTCTTATGTCAGTTTTTGGTATTCTGGGTAACAGTTTGGTCCTAGTAGCAGTGGTCCTGTCCCGCAAACTACAAACCATCACCAATGTCTTTGTTGTGAATCTCAGCGTTGCCGATCTCTTGGCCAGCCTCGTAATGCTAGGGCAGGCAACAGCCATACTGGGACGGGATGGCTGGCCGTTACCGGACTGGATTTGTGTGGCTGTTTCGGCAGTTGGCATCATATCATTTGGATGTAGTTTTTGTACCATCGCCCTTATTGCACTCAACCGATATATATTGATCACAAAATCAAAAGTTGTATATCAAAAAGTGTATAGACCGCTGAATATCACCCTCATGATCAGCTTCAGCTGGTTGCATTCCATTGTAATTTCAATCCTACCGGGAATGTCACATCTTGGATATAATAAAGATTACCTGTCATGCGCCTGGACGCGAGAACCAGACGAGATAACCTTTTTAGACTTTACAAGTACTATTGTGGTTTATATTCTCCTTGTCATGATGTTCATTTGCTACGCATGTATCTTCAGACATTTAAAGCTCCACACGGCCCGCATTTCGACTCAAAACGCTTCAACTAAGAGGTTGGAGACCATCGTCACCAAAAATCTCCTCTTTGTTCTTTGTGCATTCACTATTTGTATTATCCCTGCAATAACAGCGACTTTAATTTCGTCTATCGTCCCATCTCAACGAATTATTCATGTCACTATTGTTTTGTACGTCATCTTATACCTGAATAGCTGCATCAATCCCATCATCTATGCCTGGAAACATCCATACTTCAAACCAGTCTTCCGCTGCATCATCAAGCGCCAATGGTCTGAAATACCCGAACCGTCCAATATCCTGAAAATTCATGTACTCAACAAGAACACAAGAAATCCAGGGAAGACAGGTAGTAGCAGCACAATAGACCAAATCGACGAAGTGTGAATGTCTGTGACAGTTTAATTAGTATTGGACTTGAGTTCAGTGGCTTGTGGCTGGATTTCGTTTCAAGCATCATTATGGACATAAAGTATCTACATTGCCAATATATGTGACAAACGAAGGGCAAACTTGTCTCGTGAAGCATCAAATCCCTGATCACTATAAAAATTTAATGTTTAATCATCAGCAAGTGGGACACAGTAATCAAGAAAATCACTTCAATAATATTTGTCCGTGAGATGTCAAAATTATATCTAATTCTTAAACCTGAAGTTAGAGTTTCGACTGATCGAGTCTCCAAGACTAAAAAGGGAAACATTCCCGAGATGTATACGGCCTGGGGACTTGACATCCTTCCACCCTCGCCATATCAGGAACAGGCCTGTGCTCATATGCCTAGAGTTTTTTTTACCTTGGATAATTTTTTTTACGTTTAAAACCACCATCTGGGGGTATTTATTGATGTATTTTCCAAACTTCCTGACTCCTATCCCCGGCCCTATCAGAGGCTTGTCAGAAATTTCACCTCCTATTTCAACTTTCTCAGGTATTAACCAAAATTCCACAACTAGTTACTGACATTTTCAGCACTTTCCGAGTGAGTTTGCCTCCCGGGAAACCTGGCCATGGAACATGCTGTTTTAATATAAGGTCATATAGGTTGTATTTCTTAACCCATTGGCTACGGGAACTCTCGGAGGCAACGGGTCAAATTTAACCTCGTATTGATGTTTTTGTAATCAATTTTTTAAATCATGAAGTGTGACGGGAAAGCAAAGTTGGTTAACTTCATAGACTGATTGAGCAGATCGCAAACAATTGATAGTTTGAAATATTTTGTGTGTATTTAATTCAATGGCACAGGCATGGGTTTTGTTAACGTCACAAATATGGGGACGGCTCACGCATATTCCTGAAGCTGAAAGGACTGGTGAATATACGGATGATGGAGAAAGTTTAGGTCTTCGCTCAAGATATTTCTCAATTTGGAAAGCTTAAGAATATTATAGGCCTAATTTCAATTAATTTGTGTACCATGACTGTAATAGAAAATTTATTCGTTTGTTTATGCGTATATCAAATGGTATGTGTATATAAGTGTATAGTAATTGAATTTGTATTGTGCAGTATAATTTATGTAAATAATATATGTATATATTTGTAATGCCAACAGAGTGAATTTCCATTGAGGACAATAAGAATAATGAATCTGAATCTGAATGAATCTGAAATTTACATCTAGATCCAGAAATCAACTGGTCACTATTCACAGTCGATCAGAATTTATTTTAAATCCCTGTAATTTAGAGTGTAGGACTGGTGATACATGGATGATTTGTATCAATATCTCAATTTGTTAAAAAAAGTACTATCAGTCTTCGGTCAAATTGTTTTGATCGGCAATATGCTACCCCCCCCCAAAAAAAAAAATACTGAAAATGTTCATTCTGTAAGGAGTGAGGTTTAGAGAAAAAAAAATGAATTTGGAGTGAACTTGTGTGTCTTTGCTCATTTTGGAATGAACTCAAGGATCATCGGGGATCCTGAGCGATCCCTAAAGTCACTCCAAATTGAGTGAAAAAAAACCTGTTTACTTAAAGACACAAGCTAACACTGTGAAGCTTCAATTAAAAAAAAAGATTGTCAAAGTTTAATATCTGAGCTACATAGTATAGTGATTAAATGGACAAATAAATACCATAGAGTACGAAAGTTTAGAAAGTTATGTAGCCACTTGCAAGATATGCATGAATGAATAATTACCGCTGCGATGAGTATAAGAAAAGCCTAGCTCTGCACAAAGTATTCTATGGGAGGAAATGGGCTATAGGTAAATCAGGTCAACTCATAGAGTGTCTTTTTTTTAAAGCACCAAATAATTATTTTGAAATACAATTTTTTCAGAGCTTCATTTTTAAACGTTATCAAAGACACTTAGAGCATGGAGGATTATGTAACTTACATTTTGTAAAAACTGTTTTCATTGTTAACTTGTGTCTTTAGTATTCACTCTAAATACATTCCAAATTCACTCTTTGCTAAAAATTCACCCCTTAAAGAGTGGAATTTTCACTCATTTTAAAGAGAGTATAGTTTCATCTTAAAATATGTATAATTTTCAAATGTGCAACTTCGTGCCAAATATTCATTGTTTATTTCAAATAAATAATGAAAAACCTTCGAGATTTCTTGGAAACGATGATAAAAATATGTCATCTCAAAATATTATCTTGAAATATTGTAAATATCTTTATGATTACTCCCTGTGCAAGATATAAATTAGAATCGTTGATTTAAAATGAATAGAGAGAAAATCCTTAGATTACCTACGAAGGATTGTAAAACATTGTCATCTCAAGATATATATAATCTTCAAATTTTGTATTGCCGCTGTGACTAATATTCTTACAAGGAATGCATCATTAATTTAAATTGGATAGAAGAAAGACCTTTAGATTTCTTGCTTATGGAAAAAACAGTGTAAATGTACGTGTTTGGGGATATGATATTAGTGCAGGATTGAGGCACGATCAAAGTACATGTCTAAGGTGTTATTGAAATAATGTACCGATGTGAGGAATTCTTGAAGGGAGTTTCATCTGCAGAACTATCTTAAGAGAGAGATCGAAAAAGAGAAAGAGAGAGTGGGGGATGGAGAAGGGGTGAAGAGAAGTCCATAATCGAGTTTTCAAGCAGGTCTTGTTAAAAAATGATTGCAAGAGAAAACAAGTTCGTCGAGTATTAAGGCAAGTGTTTTTTGTTAGAAGATAATAAAGTTCGACGATCACGTTTAATGTGCTAGTTGAGTTTATTTGTTCACATGCATAATGTGAATTGTGTATAATAATGTAAATAATTATTTATTTAAATTCATAATAAAAAATGCACTTTTACAGATCTTATACGGATTATGACAGTACGATATGTATATAATATTTTCCCTCGCACACATAACGGAGGAAAATGTACGTTCCATGTTTTCATTTAATTGGTAGAAATAGTAAACGCGGTTATTGTACATGTAAAAACGATAATGAATCAATCACTAGATGGTATCCAAATATATTACGTCTTCAGATGTGTATGATGTCTGTGCTGACTTGTTAAAGTTTTCTTTAGTAGTTGTTGCGGGGCCCGTTATCGGATCCGCCAGTTTGTATGGCGATCTGACGGAATTGTCAATTGGTTTTGTGTGCACAGTTTAACTTATTTTTCATTTTTCTAATATTTAAATGGAGCAGATAGCCTTATTAGTTCAGAAAAGCGTGCATAATTATCCCGATGCTTTAAAATGATATCTATGTAACAAGCAATTCATATAGTTTGATAAACTTTAGGCATCGTTTAACAACGTTTCCAGTTAAAAAAATCTGAGCTTAGTGATCCCCCATGCTACTGGTTTTCCCGATAGGCTCTAAACTTGAAGCCCTGACAAAAAAAAAAAAAAAAAAATACAGTTGAAAGCGATCATTAAGTGCTTTCAAAATGTGAAAATCAGTGAGCGACCATTCCAGTTTTCCCCATAGACTGATTGTAATCTAGAATTTTTGTCGGCTGACAATAATTCATGTGCCGAATTTTATCATGCACGCAGTCTGCTAATGACAGCATAATTGTCTGAGTTGTGTGTTCAAGGGTGTTTTTGTCCATTCAAACACTATTATATAATATCAGATAGCATAGTTTGACATCTTTTAATGGAGCTTCCACAATGTTATCAAGTGTCTTTAAAATTAAAGAAATTCTGTGTAGAATATTAGTGAGGAGTTACCCCCGCTGTCATCATAGAGAATCTCAAAGAACAAGGATTGATTCACGTTGTGAATATTCATAACCCTTGAACATTTGAACCATTTCTTTCCCTTATTTTTCTATATTCACTGAATGCAAATTAAGCTCAGCATCTGGCTGGTATAATAATGTGATAAACTCTAATCATTTTGAAGATCATCAACTCTTCAATATTTTCATTATTTCTTTTTTTTCTCGCCTTCTCTTATTTTCTACATTCACTGAAAGCAAATTAAGCTTAGTATCTGGCTGGTATAATAATCGGATAGATTCTGATCATATAGAAGATAATTCTTTCAACCTGATTACTCATAGATTTTCATTTTAAAGCATCTAAGTAATCATTTGAAATGCAATATTTCTTAGGCTTCATTTTTATCACTTATGAAAGACACTTGAGCAGGGAGCGATTATTAGCTCACATATTTTTTTTTATTTAGTCATTGTTTAACTTGTGTCTTAAAATTCATTCTAAAATACATTCTATAGTTCATCCCTTTCAAAAATTAAACTGGTTTAAAAGTAGACATTAAGACATTTCACATCATTTTCTAAGAGAGTAGTTTCTTCTCAAAACATCTATTATTTCAAATGCTAAGTGAAACTTCGTGCCAAACATTTATGTTTAACTTTCACATGAATATAGAGAAGCACTTCAAATATAACTTGGTAAAACGAACAATTATATTCTTGAAATGTTGTAAATATCTTTGTGATTGCTCTTGTGCAAGAATATAGAATCGTTGATTTAAAAAATAGATGCAAATCCTTAGATTATACACTAGAATATTGTAAAAACATGTCATCTTCAAGATCTTCAAATTTGTATGCGCACTGTACTAATATCTTACAAAGGAATGCAATAATAATTGAAAATTGATAGATATAAAGACCTTTAGATTTCTTGCTTATGAAAATAAAAAACGTGTTTGGGGGATGATGATAGTGCAGGATGAGCACGAATCATAAGTATCATGTTTAAGGTTTTGGAAATAATTACCGATAGAGGAAGATTCTTGAAAGGATTTTCATTCTGGCAGAACATTTTTAAGAGAGAGATCGAAAAGAAAAGAGAGTGGGGGGGTATGGGAAGGGTGAAGAGAACGTGCCAATAATCGAGTTCAAGCCGGTCTTCGTAATAAAAAAAATGATTGCAAAGAAAAAAAGTTCGTCGAGTATTAGGCAAGTGTTTTTGGTAAAAGATAATAAAGTTTCGACGATCACTTCTTTAATGTGCTAGTTGATTTATTGTTCAGATGCATAATGTGAATTGTGTATAATATAGGTGTAATATATATTATTATTTAAAGATTGCATAATAAAAAATGGCATTTCTACAGATCTTATATCGGGATAATGTAGACACTTGTATACGATATGTAATAGTAATTATTCTTCTCGCACACATAATGGGGGACGGAGAGAAAATTATCGTCCATTTTTCATTTAATTGGTAGAAATATAAACGCGGTTTATTTGACATGTAAAAACGATCAATAAACATCACTAGATGGTGACCAAATAAATTACGTCATCTAGATTGTATGATGTCTTGTGCTGACTCTGTTAAAGTTTTCTGTTAGTAGTTGTGCGGGAGGTACCCGTCTATCGGATTCCGCCCAGTTTGGTATGGCGATCTGCGAATTTCCGAATTTTTTTGTGTGTGCAAAGTTTAGAACGTTAAGTTTTGTCATCTTTCTAATATTCTAGATAGAGCAGATTGCCCAGTTATCGAGTGTCAAAATAAGCGTGGCATAATTATCACGAATGCTTTAAAATGATATCTATATGTAGGCAAGCAGTTTAGATATTACTTTGATGAAACTTTAGGCATTGTTCAATCAACGTTTCCAGTTAATAAAAAAATCTGAGCTTAGTGATTCCACATTGCTAACTGTTTTCCCGATAGGCTCTAACATTGAAGCCGCTGCTAAAAAAATAAATAAATAAAGATAAAAGATAAAACAATAAATAAAAAAAATCATTGAAAAGCCGAATCATTAAATGCTTCAAAATGTGAAAAATCAGTGAGGCGACCTCTTCCATTTCCTCCATAGACTGACTGTAATCAGAATTTCTCGTGGGCTGACAATATTCCACAGTGCTGAATTATCATGTACGCAGTGCTAATGACAGCACAAGCTGTCCTAATGTTTGTGATTTTCTAGGTGTTTTGTCATCAAAGCGCTATCATATAATATCAGATTAGCAAAGTTTGACATCTTTTAATCGGAGCTTCCACAATGTATCAAAGTGTCCTTAAAATTAAAGAAATTCTGTGTAGAATATTATGGAGGTTGCCCCCGCAAATCTCGAGAACCAGGATTCGAATTGGAAGATTGTGATATAGTTCATAGAGAACCCCCTTAAACATTTGATCGCATTTCTTTCCTTATTTTTCCATATCAACCGAATGAAAAATTAAGCTTAGTATCTGCCTGGTAAGTATAACTGTGATATAAATTCTAAACATTTGTAAAATTTATCAACTCTTGAACATGTGAAGCATTTCGTCTTTCACGGATCGCCTCTCTCATATTTGGCAGTTAAATGATCTGATAGGATTCTGGTCACTTTTTGAAGAATTATCATCTCTTCACATTTTAATCATTTCTTCTTCTCTTATATTTCGACACTCATGAATATAATTTGATAATATTTTGATAATTTTGAATATTATCATTCAGTAATTACCTAACTTCACCAAGCTTGATCTCCCCCCCCTCGACTCCATCCAGCCAGACCTCGAATTCGCGGACACGAATCTTCTATATTTTGTTCCATGAAAACGCCAATGATATTGACAGTGTATATCCGTCATTCGGTACGTTTTCTGTGAATTACCTGTTGACCAAACTTTGCACCATGTGGATCGAATGATATTGCTACTGAGATCCCTGGAGGTGTGACCCTTATGACGATAAACCAGGAATAGTCGACTATATCACCGAATTGACGGTCGATACATAAATGACGTCAATCTATTATCGTCTTCATCCAGCTGATTCCCTTCCCACTCCATCCACTCCAACACAAGCACTCGATGCGGCACGATTTCTATATTTCATAAAACGTACCAATTTGTCACAATTGTCTTGTATAATATTTCATCCTTCGAAATGCGGACTACTAGCAGATGAAAGGAAACTCTATTGGTTGATTTATTTCATCGAGACCATTTCATCATTCTCAAAGACAGAAAAGAAGGAAATTAATATTTTATCGGTAAACTATCGAAAATGTGATCGATTGTATAAACAAAACTTGGGTTTTATATTGCGGAAACGTTATCAGATTGATGTTTGCGGGATATTACTATCACCCTCCAGGTATAGTAAAATCGATCCAATAGCAATCGAAAAATAGGGATGGTTGTTGATGCGGGAGCGGGTGGTAATATTCCCTCCGCTGCCCTGAACGTGTTTGTGTGTGTAGTTGTGTGTGTGTGTGCGTCGTTGCGTGTGTGTGTGTGCGCGCGCGCGCGCGTGTGTGTGTGTGGTGTGTGTCTGTTGTTGTGTAGTAGTGTGTGTGTATGGCTGTGTGTGGTGTGTGTGTGTTGTGTGTGATGGTATGTGTTGTGTTTGTTGTCTGGCGGGAGGGAGGGTTGTTTAATTAGTCCCAAATGATATAATTGTACGTAATTATTAGAAGGAATGCTTGTACCTCCGCCCTCAGACCCTGTTAATCACGCACTCAAAGGATGATTTCCTCGTCCAGAAGGTCAACATACTGTATGTCAAACTCACCAACTCATAGGAACACAGACAGACACATAGACACATGCACAGGCACATACATACAACACACGGACACACACACACACACACACACACACACACACACACCACACAACACACACGACACAGCACACACACATACACAGAGTAATAACACAAATAAAAATAATAATCAATATATAATAATACATATTGAATTTGTATTGCGCCAAATCCGTTCAGGTAGAGTGCTCAATGCGCATGTGGTGGAAAGGTTACAGTAACAGTAGATGAAGATAAAATTAAACAACGAGTGACGGAAATTAATAGGAAAGCATTGAACAGGATGTTTTCAGACATGCTTGAATGAATTTACACAATTTTGGTAGATTATTCCATATAGTGGGACCTAGCATGGAAGCTAAAGCTCGTTCCCCCAAGTTTTTGGCAGATGTCAAACAACAAGGAACACCACAGCAGTTGGGAAGATCGTAAAGGTCTGGGAGTATATTATGGATTAAACTACATTGTAATGAGGAAGCAAACCACTGACACAATAGAATAGCAAGAATAAAATTTGAAAATAATGCGATCTCTGACGTTCAACCAAGTGGCAGTGATTTTACAAGTGGGTGTGATATGAGATGGTTTTTAGACAGGGTGACAAATGGCGTGCAGCTAGCATTTGAAGTTTTTGAAGTTTTTGACGGCTGGGTTTGTGTAAGATTAAAGTAGAAATTGCATTTCCAAATCAAGCCGAGAAGAAATCAGGAGCGCTGTTGAAACTAATTTTTTCTGTAGCCGGTTTTGGTTAGCTATTGTTATTTATGTAGACCCAACCAGTTGGTACCTCTACTGATTTAACCAAATCACTAGAAATTTGATGAGAATTGTGGCCGTATGCATAAAAAGTAGGCATATTGCTTGTAAGGAATTGCCTCACGCACCTAGAATTGTTGTCAGCAAAATCAAGCTCATGCAACAGGTGAAGAGAAATTGTTTCAAAACGTAATTAATAAAAAGAACCTTTTACTCTGTTCTGACAAGAATCTTGTTTGGGTTTTTTCAAAGCTTCCTCAATACCACTTATGCAGCTTTGCTTAATTAATGACATCCGACGTTTGAAACATGTCCATGCTCGTATTAGACCAAACCAAGCTACACAAAAGGAAATAAATCAAGAAATTATATTCTTGGTATAGTCAAGAAAAAATTGGGGGAAATATTTCAGGAAGGGGGTTAAAGGTTAACTCAATCCTGGAGTATGTTCGTCTTTTCAAAAGTATTTATGTACGTTGACGCGCAAAGTTGTGAACAGGTGAAGAATGGGAGGGACTTCTTCCCATACGTAATTCGAACTCGTGCGGAATTGCTTATGTTGTTGTTCGCACCGCCTGACGTTGCTATTGTATGTTGTGGAGTCTTGTAGAATTGCTCACTAATGGAAGGAACAACGCGTTTTGACACACAGCAAAGATATTTTGCATACGGAAAAAAAAGCAATTGTTTGACAATCAATCTTTGCTTGTAGTATTTAGCAAGTGTTTGTTATGTATAACGGTCCTATTTATTACTTTCATGGGAGCACAAAGGACGGGCTTTCGTATAATGATATTAAAATTTACCGCGTGAGAGGAGAAGCAATTTCCTGTCATGGGAGTTACGAAAAGATCACTTCAATTAATGGTATACAAATTTATGGATGTTTTCCTTATGGATCAATCGGGAACGATTCTACTGATATTTTGGAGTGTATGATGGTTGGAATCAATGTTGCATATTCTTGTTTTTGTCATACCTGACAAACCTCAAATCCTCTGGGCGTAACAATCAGGTTTTATCAAGAACGAACTGTGAATTTCAAATGTTTTTTTGCGCAAGCAGATGGGAATACTGTAGCCTTGCAGCTGCATTCTAATTTTTATGGCATATTGGATTCCAATGCAAAGCTAGAAGAAGGCAATTACTATTTTAATGTCATACGGCTATTGTCATGTTACAATTCAACAACTCCCAAGGTGCGACGAGCCCTGGGACATCATTAAATCGTCATGACCGGCAGAAAGAATATCGAATTTCCAAATAATTTACATCTAATTGCGTTTAGAACCGAATAGAAGAAGAACTCGCATTTTAAGGTTGTTTCATTCGTGAATGAAAGTTCAACCAAAATCGACATTGTTCAAGCAATTTTCAAGGCCGACACATGGCAATTTGCCAGCATCATAGTCTGTTTAGGCTTTAAAAGAAATGTAGACGCTGATACATCAAGCATATATATGATAGCTAATGATATGTTGTCTGCAAGATATGTCCACAGCATTCAAGTAATATAGAAAACAAGGTGGTCCGCTGCCCACAGAACCCTGTGGTAACGCCATGATAAGAGACCATAGAAGTAAAGACAACTGAATAGATTTTCGAAAATTATATAATACATTTTTACTGAATAATTGTATTCGGAAACGTCGGAAGATTATATTTATTTTCTACCAGTCTACGTAAATAATTTACTTGCCATCCGTTAGCAGATGACAGGGACTAGAAAACGAAATTATCACCTATTACCCATGGGCATCCAGCCCCAATGCTATCGATGTGCATTTCAATAGTATATGACCACAACACTCGGGTTTCACCCTTCATCTTTTTTCAATTAAGTCCCGTGCTAGTTCTTTTTACAATGCTGATGTGTTTCTGTCTCAACGGTGGCGACTTCTGCTTTACGATCCCGATCCGAGAAGACGGGGTAAGGGATAAAGTGCCTACCACGGACAACAACCACCACGGCGTGGAACTCGAATCTCATGGAATGCTCTAGGTCGGGAACGCCGAATCTTTCCACTAAGCCATGACGCCTCCCGTGTAATATGTTTTATATCCTCATTGTAATTTCTTGACTACATGTTTGAATTCAATTGCGCATCATTGGAATAAAGATATTCCAATTATAGAATCTGTGGAGGTCCACCCTTAACACTAATGACCGGAAAGTCGACTATAATTGGCGATTTTTCAGCCACCATATTTTAGATGAAAGGATGCTATATTAACAATTTTTTTCGCATTCCTTCGTCGCCAAATAGTTTACTAAACAGCACAATTTTCGAAGGGAAAATGTAACTTTAATCTCAC
Organism: Eucidaris tribuloides; assembly: GCA_001188425.1. Taxonomy (NCBI): domain Eukaryota; kingdom Metazoa; phylum Echinodermata; class Echinoidea; order Cidaroida; family Cidaridae; genus Eucidaris; species Eucidaris tribuloides. The sequence continues at coordinate 35,409 of JZLH01S0524039.1, forward strand.
CCTTTGTTGTGAAACCTGGACTTTCCTATTGTATCACTAATCAACACAGACTGCACTGTCTTCACTGCACCAGTAATAATATTTGTCTCCAAATAAAAAAAAAACAATTGAATGTTATAATGTTCAAATTCTTCAACCTCGGGGGGGGGGGAACCACCTCCCACACCACTCCCCATGTAGTCATACCAATCAATGCCATCTCAATTTTGGGATAATAAAAACGCGCGAATATTATGCGTTCTTAGTTCAATGGGACCAAAATAGTATCATTTTAAGGGAAATGTTCAAACATATAGACATGGGTACATTCCACTCAATTTGACCAAATGACATATAATTGAGAGGCACTATAACAGGACAGTAATAGAATATCTACCGCACATCCCATTCATATTCCTGAAAAACAAATTGAAAAGCTCCAGTCCGTCCCTTTGCACAAGCATATAGTCGGCAATTGTCATTTTTGCCAGTCTGGCAAATTGATCCGTGTACACCAACACACATGTTATCAAAATGCTGTCACTGACCGCCCTGAAGAGAGTCAGCACCACCTTGGGCTTTGATGATTTTGATTAACTACAGTAGTATTCGGCTCATTAGATGATCGATACACCCGTTACAGTTGGTTATATCAGAGACAAATGTATAACGCAGGTGTGGATATTTCAAATTCCAAACAGACATAAGAATTGTAAACTGGCCTTACTGTTTCCTAAAACATCGTAACTACAATTACTGAACCTACCGTTGTGCGATATCCACGGAAAAAAAGATATCAGTACACCATTTTCAATCATTGTCATATAGCCCTCCTGACAAATGACCTACGTCAACAGGTTCGGTTCATTGGCTCTCATACAGATATTGAAAGATTTTTCTCAGTTGTAAATGGCCTTGATCTATATTGGTCTCATCTATTCTTTTAAAATGACAAATGAGCATCAACATATTTTTGCTTATTGCTGACTTCGTCAATAACCTTCGGTTCAATTTCATGACTTCTCACGGATATCAACATGGAACACAATTTCATTGTTGCTAGTTCCGTCTGCCTTGTACAGGTTTCCTTGTACTCGCATAACCAAATCCCTCGTCGATACAAGTGTGTAATTTGCAAAGTAAAATGTCGTCTCTGAGTTAAAGATATCTCAGCAGAGAATGTCGACTACATCATTTAACTGCAAACCGTGTCATTCACTGTGAGCAACAATTCAACAGATTACTACGAAGTTGAGACGAATGAGAACTGGGAAGTAAAGTATCGATCGCACTATTACCAACAGACACAATTCTTAAGCAAGTATATTTACTGTCTTATGTCAGTTTGGGGTATTCTGGTAACAGTTTGGTCTATAGCAGTGGTCGCGTCCGCACAATACAAACCATGCACCAATGTCCTTTTGTTGTGATCTCAGCGTTGCGCGATCTCTTGGCCAGCATCGTAATTGGCTATGGCAGGCAACAGCCATACTGGACGGGATGGCTGCCCCGTTACGCGGACTGGATTTGTGTGCTGTTTTCGCATTGGCATCATATCATTTGGATGAAGTTTTTGTACCAATCAGCCCTTATTGCAACTCAACCGATATATATTGATCACACAAAACAAAAGTTGTATATCAAAAAGTGTATAGACCGCTGAATATCCCACATCATAGATCAAGCTTCAGCTGGTTGGCAATTCCATTGTAATTGTCAATCCTTACCGGGAATTTCGACAATCTTGATAATAATAAAGATTACCTGTCATGCGCCTGGACGCGAGATACCAGACGAGGATAACCTTTATAGACTACAAAGTACTATTGTGGTTTTAATATTCTCCTTGTCAATGATGTTCATTTGCTACGCGATGTTATGCTTCAGCAACATTAAAGCTCCACAACGGCGCCCGCGCATTTTCGACTAAAACGCCTTCAACTAAGAGGTTGATGACCATCGTCACCAAATCTCCTCTTTGCCTTCTTTGTGCATTCAACCTATTTTTATTAATCCCTAGGCAAATAACAGCGATTTAATTTCGCTAATCGTCCCATCTTCAAACGAATTATTCATAGTCAACTAATTGTTGTACGTTCACTTATACACTGAATACTGCAATCAATCCTATCATCTAGCCTGGAAAACATCCATACTTCAAACAGTCCTTCCGCTGCATCATCAAGCGCCAATGTCCTGAAAGTACCCGAACCTCCATATCCTGAAATTAATGTACTCCAACAAGAACACAAGAAAATCCCAGGGAAGACAGGTATAGAGCACAATACGAAAATCGACGAAGTGTGAATGCCTGTGACAGTTTAATTATATTGACTTGAGTTCAGTGCTTTGTGGCTGGATTCTCGTTTCAAGCATCAATTATGGATCATATAAGTATCTCACATTGCCATATATGTGACAAACGAAGGGCAAACTTGGTCGTCGTGAAGCATGCAAATCCCTGATCATTATAAAATTAATGTTTAATCATACAGCAAGTGGGGCAACACAAGCGTAATCAAGAAATCACTTCATAATATTTTCCGTGAGATGTCAAATTATATCTAATCTTAAACCTGAAGTTAAGGAAGTTTCGACTGATCGAGTCTCCAAACTTAAAAAGGGAAACAATTCCCGAATGTATACTGCCTGCGGGACTTTGACACCTTCCAACCTCGCCATATCAGAACAGGCCCTGTGCCATATGCTAGAGTTTTTTTTACGGGACTTGGAAGTAATTTTTTTTTCGTTTAAAACCACCATCTGGTGGGTATTTATTGATGTAATTTCACAACTTCCTTACTCCTATCCGCCGGCCGCTATCAGAGGCTTGTCAGAATTTCACTCTAATTTCAACTTTCTCTCAGGTATTAACCAAAATTCCACAACTAGTTTACTGACATTTTCAGCACTTTCCGAGTGAGTTTGCCTCCGGAAACTCTGCCATGAACATCTGTTTAATATAAGGTCTATTATAGGTTGTATTGTCCTTAACCCATTTGGCTAGGGGAACTCCGGAGGCAACGGTCAAATTTAACCTCGGTATTGATGTTTTTGTAATCAATTTTTTAATCAGAAGTGTGACGGGAAAAGCAAAGTTGGTAACTTCATAAACGATTGAGCACATGCCAAACAAGTTGAATCATTTTGAAATATTTTTGTGTCGTATTTATTCAATGGCAAGCGCATCGGTTTGTTAACGTCAGCAAATATGGGGACGGCCTCACGCATATCTTGGAAGCTGAAAGACTGGTGAATATACGATGATGGAGAAAGTTTAGGTCTTCGCTACAAGAATATTTCTCTCAATTTGGAAACGCTTTAAGAAATATTATATGGCCTAAATTTCAATAATTTGTGTACCATACTGTAATAGAAAATTTATGCGTTTTGTTTAATCGGCGTATATCAAATGGTATGTAGTATAATGTAATAGTAATTGCAAGTTTGTATTCGTGGCAGTATAATTTATGTAAATAATATATGTATATTTGTAATGGCCAACAGAGTGAATTTCCATTGAGGACAAATAAGAATAATGAATCGAATCTGAATGAATCTGAAATTTACATATAGATCAGAAATCAACTGTCACTATTCAAGCAGTCGAATCAGAAATTATTTTTTTTTTTTTTTATTATTATTTTTTTTTTTTTTTTTTTTTAAAAAATTTTTTTTTTAAATCCCTGATAATTTAAGTGTCAGACTGGTGATACATGGATATTTGTATCAATATCCAATTTGTAAAAAAAGTTATCAGCTTCGTCAACTTACGTTCTTGATCGGCAATATGCTACCGCCCTCCCCCAAAAAAAAAAATATACTGAAAATGTCATATCTGTAAGGAGTGAGGTTTAGAAGAAAAAAAAATGAATTTGAGGGGGGGGGCGGGCTGAAACTTGTGTGTTCTTTGCTCATTTTGAATGAACTCAAGGAACAAATCGGATCCTGAGGCGATCGCTCAAGTCATCCAAATTGAGTGAAAAAAAACCTGTTTACTTAAAAACAAGCTAACACTGTGCAAGCTTCATTAAAAAAAAAATGTCAAAAGTTTAATATCTGAGCTACATAGTATATGATTAAATGACAAATAAATATCCATAAGAGTACGAAAGTTAGAAAGTTAATGTAGCCACTTGCAAGATATGCATGAAGAATAATTACCGCTGCGATGAGTATAATAAAGAGCCTAGCTCTGCACAAAGTATTCTATTGAGGAGGGAATGGCTATAGTAAATCAGGTCAACTCATAGAGTGTCTTTTCTTTTTAAAAGCACCAAATAAATTTATTTTTGAAATACAATTTTTCAGAGCCTTCATTTTTAACGTTATCAAAGACACTTAAGAGCATGAGGGATTATGTAACTTACATTTTGTAAAAACTGTTTTTCAATTGTGTAAGCTTGTGTCTTTAGTATTCACTCTAATACATTCCAATTCACATCTTTGCTAAAAATTCACCCTTATAGAGTGGAATTTTTCACCTCATTTAAAGAGCAGTATAGTTTCATCTAAAATATGTATAAATTTTCAAATGTGCAACCTGCGTGCCTACAAATATCATTGTTTATTTTCAAATAAATAATGAAAAACCTTCGAGATTTCTTGAAAGCGATGAATAAAAATATGTCATCATCAAATTATTATCTTGAAAATATTGTTAAATATCATTTATGATTACTCTCCTTGCAAGATAATTAAATTAGAATCGTTGAATTTAAAAATGAATAGAGAAAATCCTTAAGATTATCCTACGAAGAATTGTACAAACATTGTTCATCGATCAAGATTATATATAATCTTCCAAATTTTGTATTGCCGCTGTGACTAAGTATTATCTTACGAAGGAATTGGCATCATTACTAATTTAAATTGATAGAAGAAACGACCTTTAGATTTCTTGCTTATGAAAAAACAGTGTAATGTACGTGTTGGGGATATGATATTATCGTGCAAGATTGAGGTCAACGATCAAAGTACACATGTCCTACCAATGGTGTTATTGAACTAATGTACGCCGATGTTGAAAAAAGGAATTCTTGAAGGGAGTTTTTCATCTGTCAGAACTATCTTAAGAGAGAGATCCGAAAAAAGAGACAAAGAGAGTGGGGATGAGAAGGCGTGAAGAGAAGTCATAAATCGATTTTCAAGCAAGGTCTTGTTAAAAATCGATTGCAAAGGGAAAACAAGTTCGTCGAGTATTAAGGCAATGTTTTTTGTTAGAAGATAATAAAGTTCGACGATCACGTTTAATCGTGCTAGTTGATTTATTTTGTTCACATCAATAAATGGAATTGTGTATAATAATGTAATAATTATTTATTAAATTCATCAAATAAAAAATGCCACTTTTACAGACATCTTATAGCGGATTATACAGTACGATATGTATATCAATATTTTCCCTAGCACACATAACGAGGAAAATGTAACGTTCCCATGTTTTCAATTTAATTGTAAAATAGTAAAGCGGTTATGACAATGTAAAAAACGATAATGAATCAATCACTAGAATGGTATCCAAATAATATTACGTCTTCAGATGTGTATAATGTCTGTGCTGACTTGTTAAAGTTTCTCCTTACGTAGTTGGTGCGGCCCGTTACATCGGATCTCCGCCAGTTTGTATGCCGATCTGACGGAATATGTCAATTGGTTTTGTGCACATTACTTATTTTCCATTTTTCCTAAATTTAAATGAGGCAGAATAGCCTATAGTTCAGAAAAGCGTGCATAATTATCCCCGATGCTTAAAATGATATCTATGTAACAAGCAATTCATATAGTTTGATAAATTGGCATCGTTTAACAACGTTTCCAGTTAAAAAAATTGAGCTTAGTGATACCCCCATGCTAGCTCGGTTTTCCCGATAAGGCTCGTAACTGAAGAGCCACTGCAAAAAAATAACAGAAAAACAAAAAATCAGTTGAAAGCGATCATTAAGTGCTTTCAAAATGTGAAAATCCATGGACGACCATTTCCCAGTTACCCATAGACTGATTGGTAAATTCTAGAATTTCTGTCGGCTGACAATAATTCAATGTGCCGATTTTTATCATGACACGCAAAGTTGCTAATGAACAAGCCATAATTGTCTAGTTGATGTGTTCAAGGTGTGTTTTTTGTCCATTCAAACACATTATAATATAATATCAATAGCCATAGCTTTGACATCTTTTAATGAGCTCTCCACACATGTTATCAGTGTCTTTAAAATAAAGAAATTTCTGTGTAGATATTAGTGAGGAGTTACCCCCTGTCATCATAGAAACTCAAACGAACAAGGGATTGAATTCGACCGTGTGAATTCATAACCCTTGAACATTGACATTTCTTTCCTTATTCCTATTTCTATCATCACTTAATGCAAAATCTAAGCTCAGCCATCTGGTGTATAAAAAAAAAATAATGTGATAAACCTAATCATCTTTGAAGAATCATCCAACTCCTTCAAATATTTTCATTATTTCTTTTTTTTTCTCGCCTTCTCTTATTTTCCTACATTCAACTGAAAGCAAATTAAGCTTAGTAGTCTTTTTTTGGCTGTATAATAATCGGATAGATTCTATCA
>JZLH01S0524039.1:41984-53327 GCA_001188425.1 Eucidaris tribuloides
TTTTAAAGATTATTATCTGAAAAACAGTTTAATGTCTACATTTACTTAATGCAAATTAAGTTTAATATCTGGCTGTTATAATAATTTGATATATTTTGATCATTTTGAAGATTATCATGTAGTTATTACCAACTTCACCAGCTTGATTCCTCCCCCGCTTCATTCACCCACTTTCGATACCGGCACGATTTCTATATTTTCCATGAACACGCAATGATATTGACAGTGATTTATATCCGTCATTGTAAGTTTCTTGATACATGGTTGACCAATTGCGCATGATGTGATTGTTGATATTCCTACCAGATCCGTGGAAGTGTCACCCTTATGACGACAAACCGGGAATAGTAAACTATACCCGGATTGACGTCATACATAATTACGTCAATCCGGTTACCAGCTTCACCAGCTTGATTCCCTCCCCTGCTCTATCCACCCATCTTTGATACCTGCACGATTTTGCATGAAAACGTACAGATAGTCACATTGTTTTGTAATGTTTCATTCTTTGAACTTAGAGGCGGAACTATGTACAGAAATAAATTCTAACTGATTGATTTATTTCATTGAGACCATTTCATCATCTCAAAAGGACAGAGAACAAGAAAATAATATTTTAACGTAAACTACCAGAAAGATTGATCGATTGGATAAGCAAAACTTGGTTTGGTTTGCGGAAACGTTGTATGTTTGGCGGATATTCTTCCACTCCTTCAGGTATAGCGCATGTGATCCAATAGCATCGTAAAATAGGGGAGGTTGTTGATGGCGGGAGCGGGTGGTATACCCCCAAAATGTATGTGTATGTGTGTGTGTGTGTGTGTGTGTGTGTGTGTGTGTGTGTGTGTGTGTGTGTGTGTGTGTGTGTGTGTGTGTGTGTGTGTAGAGAGAGAGTGTGTGAGTGTGAGTGTGAGTGTGAGTGTGAGTGTGAGTGTGAGTGTGAGTGTGTGTGTGTGTGTGATTGTGTGTGTGTGTGTATGTGTGTGTGTGTGTGTGTGTGTGTGTGTGTGTGTGTGTGTAGAGAGAGAGAGTGAGTGTGTAGTGTGTGTGTGTGTGTGTGTGTGTGTGTGTGTGTGTGTGTGTGTGTGTGTGTGTGTGTGCGTGTGTCTGGCGGGGAGGGGGTTGTTTAATAGTCCAAATAATATAATTGTAGGTAATTATTAGGATGCTACGTACCCCGGCCCTCAAGAGCCTGTTATCACGCCTATAAGTGATTTGTTGTTCAGAGAGGTCAATAATACTGTTTGTTCAAACTCACCAACATAGACACAGACAGAAACAGACAGACAGACACACAGACAGACACACAGACACATACACAGGCGCATACACACATACACACATACACACATACACACATACACACATACACACATACACACATGCACACATACACACATACACACATACACACACATACACACATACACACACATGCACACATGCACACACACATCCACACACACACAGAGTAATATACCACAAATGAGAAAAAAAACCAGGTAAGACTTTGAATAGTTTTCGAAAATTATATAAAACATAAGACATGATTGTATTTATTTTTCTACGATAATATTATTGACTTTGCCATCATTACCGATGACAGGGACTCGAAAAGTGAACTTAATCACTATTATTACCCATAAGCATCCAGCCCAACGAATCGATATGCATGTAGATATATTACCACAACACCGGGTTTTCACCCTTCTCTTTTCGATGAAGTGCGTGCTGGGTTCTTTTACATTCTGAGGTGTTTCTGTCTTCACACTGAAACTCTGGCCTTACGTCCTATCCGAGAGACGGGGTAATTGGGATAAAGTGCCTTACCCAAGGACGCAACCGCCACGGTGTGGACTCGAATCTCGGATCTCTTGGTCGGGAACCCGAAGTCTTGCCCACTAAGCCATGACGCCTCCCTTTAATATGTTTTATATCCGTCATTTTAAATTTCTTGATCCATGGTTGATCAATTGCGCATCATATGATTGATAATTTTCCTTCTAGATCCGTGGAGGTGTCACTCTTATGACGACAATACGGGAATAGTCGACTATACCCGGATTGTCGTCATAAATAATGACGTCAATCCGGTTACCAACTTCATCAGCTTGATTTTCTCCCCTGCTCCATCCACCCACCCTCGATGCCGCCACGATTTCTATGGTTTTTTTTTTAAACGAACAGATAGTCACAGTGTCTTGTATAAGGTTTCATTCTTTGAAAATAGGCGAGACTATGTACATGTACAGAAATTTCATCGAGACCGTTTCATCTTCTCAAAAGGACAGAGAACAAGGAAATAATATCTTAACGTAAACTATCGAAAAGGTTGATCGATTGGATGAGCAAAAGTTGGTTTGGTTTGCGGAAACGTTATTTTAGTTGTATGTTTGCGGGATATTCTTTCACTCTCCCAGGTCTATAAAATCGATCCAATAGCATCGTAAAATAGTGGAGGTTGTTGATGGCGTGAGCGGGTGGTATACCCCCCCCGTGTGTGTGTGTGTGTGTGTGTGTGTGTGTGTGTTCATGTGTCATCTTATGTCCGTTCATTTTTTTATGACCTAAAATTAATATGTGATGGCGGGAGCAGGTGGTTACAGGCCAATTACAACCACATATTCCCCTCCCCAAAGTGTGTGTGTGTGTGTGTGTGTGTGTGTGTGTGTGTGTGTGTGTGTGTGTGTGTGTGTGTGGTGTATGTGTGTGTGTGTGTGTTGTGTGTTTGTATATGTATGTAGAGTGTGTTTGTGTGTGTGTGTGTGTGGTGTTTGTGTGTGAATGTATGTGTTTGTGTGTGGGGTGTGTGTGTCATTGTGTCATCTTATGTTCGTTCAATTTTTATGATACAAATATATGTGATTTATCAAATCTTGTATTATTTTAGGATTTATTTTTAAAATAGCTACTCCCCTTTTCGATGCGCCCTTCACTAATTAGTATTTTTTTTGGAAGTGTATATATTCCCGCAGCCGGCAACAGAAAACAATTTCTTTCATTCGATACCGCTATGCCAGTAGCCAATCAGAAGGAGTTTACAAGGGAGTGTTACTCCCACGCACGTTACGTATGCGGGTTTAAAATTCATGGCGCTTGTACGCGTACGCGACGCTTGGCCTTACGTTACATGTACATGACATTTGATCGCGAGGAATTTATGGCTCGAAAATTCCTACAAATGGCGTCCGATTCGAATCGGTAAGTGTGTTTAATTTTCATTTGTTTCGCCATATTATTATTAATTCTATTGTACATTAAATTGACATACTATAACAGCATTCCCAAGAGTAAAGGTCACCTTTTCAAGCCTACCTGGGGTGGCTTAGTCCCGCGTACTGTGATTTACGGTATGCTACGATCCCCCGAAATTTGTCACTATCCTTGCGGATTAGTCATGGGGTCTCTATTTATAATGTCAGAATCAAATGACAACTTAAAACATGAAATTCCAAAGATCCATTTACTGTGGTGATTAGACAAAATCATCTACACAAAAAATGACAGCTAGTGTGACATTCCGAAGAAGTCATCGCAGGTTGAGAAGATATGCGGTTACGCAGTGTTTTATTTTCCTTGCATTCCCCGCAATTTTCACACTTACTGTGTATGTGGTCCTAAGCAAAGCTATCGGACCACATACGCCCTCTACTGGAAAAAACGAACAATTTTGCCCTGGGTGGATTGAATGATTCTGTCCAGCCAAACCTGGACAAAGTTTTGTTCAAGACAATGGGCAGAATTTTGAAAATTAAAATTGAAAATGTTGAAGCAATGAGTCCTTCATTTTCAATTTATATGTCGGTCATTGGTAAACTAGCCATTTGTAGCAATATTTCAGTATAATTTTGTTAAGAAAGGTGAATTACAGAGCATATTCTTGAGCTACGCACTGAATGAAACAACCATTCATTACTTTGTGCACAGTATAGAGTCGTCCCCATGTGTGGCAATTTTGGGACCACAACTGAAATTTGAGTTACAGTTAACAACAGCGGGAACCTAGTGAAATTTTTTTTCTTGGTAACCGCTTCGGGGTATAGTGCGTCATAAACGTACCATTGCGCGACCCGCTGCAGGGTGAATATCAACAGTCTTGTTCATTGTTAGTTACGAGTTGCCTGGAAGTATTTTTTATGTTAAGCTTCATTCCTATAATCAAAGTCTTAGAATTTCCTTTCTATATTGTATCATCAGACTGCAGATTGTTTGAAGGCAGGTGTTCATCCATCCTACCCATCACGATGAGTCAGGCCCATGTTCCCCCGCGTTCAGCCAATATGTACACTGGAGACTGTTGGGTGCTCACGAGTCTACCAAAAAGAACTTGAACGCAGTGTTCGGGAAGAAGAAGAGCCAAATTCTAGATTAAGTGGGAAAATGATGTTATTCCTTGTGCCACCTCAGGTGTCACTTTTAATTCGAATGGTGCAGTGAACATGGTAAAAGGCATTATGTTTCGGATTAGTCGTCCATTTATCTGTTCGGCTATTGGGGAAAACCAACAAAACGGAAATTGTACAGAAACAAGGACTAGGGTGAAACAAAAGAGCAGGACAAAAACCTTGTACTTTGACCAAATCTTTGAATGTCAGGGGTCATACGTCAATGAACTAATTTTCACAAATGTCCTTCACCTGTAACTATGTGGTTGAATTGTTGATGATTATACAGTGTGTCTAAAAAAAAATTTTGCAAGTCAAAAGTGCCCTCTTAACTAATGATAAGAGCATTAATGTGACGTCATGCTTACATCACCATCAAGGCATAATCTTAGCTATCAAATGCCGTTTGTTCTGTTCAGTTTGCTTGTTTAATCCTGAGATATGTTTAGTTTAACACGAAAGGGTAAAATACAAAATGTCACTTTTACTACAGCCAATAATACCATCAGGCCCTTTCCCGTAAAAATTACACAATTGTGATGTCCGCGTTTTGTTTTTACAAGATATCTCGAGATCAAAACGAAGCAAAATTCAACAAAACAAACAGCATCTTAAAGCTAAGAAGTTGCCCTTAATGTTTGACGTAGACATGTGTCACAATAGTATTTTCTAACTGTCAAAGAGGCGCTTTTTCTCTTGACAATTTTTGTGACGTGTTGCAGCATGTCTCAAAAAATGCAAGTGAAAGCGCCCTCTTCGGCAATGAGCAATACCCTGGAATGATGCTTGCATCACCATCAGGAGCGAAGTTAAGCTTTCAAATGCCATTTGTTTTGTTCAATTTGCTTGTTTAAATCTCAAGATATAATTAAACAACAGAATGGTGGAATCAACAATTGTGTCAATTTACAAGGGATTTTGAGTAAAAACGGCACAATTGCAATTTTACCCTTTCTTATTCAAATTAACATATCTTAAGATTAAGACAAGCAAATTAAACAAAACTAAGAATATTTGAAAGCTAAGACTATGCACTTCACGTGACGTAAGCATCATACCACAAGAGTATTTTTCTAATTACCAAAGAGGGCGGTTGTTTACTTGCACAATTTTTTTGAGACACACTGTATAAGCAAGTGATAAGTCTATTTGAAGTATTTATGGGTAATTAAGTAAAACAGTCTTCAAACAAAGATTGTTAGAGTGAGGCACAGTCAGAACGTTTTTTTCAGAACTGTATGTTTCTTTTGCAAAGTCTATGACAACAGTTTTTTAGAATCGTTTCCAACAGAAGAATCTTCAAATGTACTTACAACTGTTTTTTAAAGCTGGAAACTAACTTTTTCGGGTATGTCTTACAAGTTTGGTTTGTTTTTCTGTAATTATATTTCATGTTATATTTGTCATCAAGCTATTTGTAACGTATGTAAATTTACATTATCTTCGAAGAAACAGTTCAGTTCATTTGCATATTCATTGGCATTAATTAAACTTTTGAGTTATATACCTGCATTGACAAAAATGTCTCTGTGTTAAATTCTTGTAAGTCATTTGTCTTTCGAATTCTCAATACAATTTCATTGATCTACAAACATACAATTCATTTGTCTAGTTTATAACAATCTAATGTAAAACTTCAGGAACGATTTACAAAATTAAAAAACTGGATTACTGCAGTAGTACTGTATAATTAAGGGGAGCTTTTGCCTTAACTTGCTTAAAAAAAAACTGCTGCTAACTTGGTAAAGGTTATTTGTACACACATGGTCGTAGGTCATGCTGAGTGAGAGCATGTAAATTGACAATGAAATACTACGAAATACATCCTTTCATTTGGGTAAAATCATATATCGCAGAATGTAAATCATTCCATATTTGTCTGACACAGAAAAAGGCGAATATGTTTGTGTGTGTGCATGTGTGCATGTGTGCGTGTTTGTGTTGTGTGTGTGTGGATGTTTGTTGTTGTGTGTGTGTGTGTGTGTGTGTGTGAGTGTGTGTTGTGTGTGTGTGTGTGTGTTGTGTGGTGTGTGTGTGTGTGTGTGTGTGTGTGTGTGTGTGTGTGTGTGTGTGTGTGTGTGTGTGTGTGTGTGTGTGTGTGTGTGTGTGTGTGTGTGAGTGGTTGGGGTGGGATGGGGTAGAAGAAGTGATTGGTCTATCTTGTTTAATCCCAAAGTTATTTGTGGGAAGGAAATCAAAGGATGCATGTGAATAGGGACGAATCTTTGGGGGCAATCGAGCAGACCATGCGGGGGGGGGGTCGGGGGTTGTGCCAATGATTGATTATTTTTTGTTTGTATTTCTTTGCTGTTTTTTCCCAGCTGACAAACGAAAGGTTAGGTATATTTATCTTAAATCATTTTATTGTATGCCTAATTTTTAAAAGATACGAATGAGAGGGAGGAGGGGATGTATTGATTTTTATTACACGGATTTTTTTTTTTGGGTGGGGGGTAAATAAGCTAGGATACAAGCAGTGCGTAGTCTTTCTTTTTATTAGCTGGAGACAGACAATTATTTCTTATCAATTTTGATGAGCAGATAGACAAGCACAGCAGCTGGAAACAATGAACTTATTTGTTTGGGTATTTTTGTTTTTGTTTTTCTTGTCCATCTGGGACACAGTATTAATATTTGGTAAAAACGGCAATTTATGTGTAATGTAGTTAAATTAAAAAAAAACATTCGGAAACAGCGTTGGCCTTACATAATCATCATATATCATCAACAAAATAATATTAATTCTACAACCCATTTCAAATCCACAGAATGAATCTGTCCGGTAACAACAGTATAGTACTATACATATCACTGAAGGTTATTATACCCCCACCCCATCACGTCCCTGATTTTTTGCCATAGTGTGCCATTATCATAGCAACGGAATTTCCGACACATTCGAAAAATACGTCTTGCCCATTTTCGCCCCAAGACCAATGTGTGTGCCCAAATTTATATCAATTGTCAAAAACTGGGGGAGTAGTTCTATCCTCAGGACTCTTAGCAATGATTTTTATTGATGAAATATGTCGTTACCGATGAACGCAAATTCTTACACATTCGAAATATATATCTTGCACATCTTCACTCCAAGACCAATGTGTGTGCCAAATTCCATGAGCATTGGTAAAAAAAACAAAGACGTGGTTTGAACCGCTTTTGTTTTTACCTCTTTTTTGCCATGATATGTCATTACCGATGGTAACGCAATTTTGGCACATTCAGAAAATGGGTCTGGCACATCTTCGCCCCAAGACTATATGTGTGTGGCAAATTTTATTAGCATGGTCAAAAACTGAGGAAGTAGTGTAATCCGCAGAATTGGACGACCTCGCCGACCGTACGCTGATTCCAATACCCCTTTCAAACTTCGTTTGCAGGAGGTATAATTAAGATTAAATTCGCAAAGACATTAAATACTATGCTAACGGTAAATTCTCAACGTAAATTGAAATTTCACTCACATGGGAGATGTACTCTACTGAATCATTCAGAGGGCGTCGATCCTGTGTTTCATAGGAGGGGGCAATCGCCCCCCCCATAAAATATTGGGGCAAACATATCGATTTGCCCCCCCCCAATTATTTTGACAAGCTGAACAAAACAAAATCATAATTATGCATTGCAAATTTGAAAAGCATTGGAAACCACTATAAAACCATTAAAACACGGCATGAAATACTGTTAAACATACAAAATTGTCCAGTTTTTCGGTGCACTTTGCCGCAACAACTTTGCTTTATGATTTGGCGCGCAGAGCGCCCCGAAAGTATGTGGCATTTTTTCACTTTTGCCCCCCCCCCCATCCGAAAATGGATCGGACGCCCCTGGACGGAGAAGACACCCTCTCTCCGCTCCCCCCCCCAAAAAAAAAAAAAAACGAAAAGAAAATATAAAAAAATCACACAGCAGTTTGTGTCGTTGTTACTTTAACTGTCAGAGTCGCAAAACACCTCAAATCTTCGCCTACAAAGGGGAGGGTTTTTTAGCCCACCATTGTCACTCCGTGCCAGCTAACGACGCCTGTGACACTCAAATATCGTGTATCAACCCACTGCTGGGTATAGAAGTGTCGAAATATTCGTTCTATAACCACAACGGTCAAAACTTGTTTGTTACCATGGAACGGATTGACCAATGGAATTGATCGTTACAAAGTATATATGGCTACGCAGTGTTTTTTTTCTTGCATTCCCCGCAATTTTGGGATCGCATGGAAAATTTGATGTAGAGTTCACAGCAGTGGGGAACTCTAGTGACAAAATTCTTCTTGTGTAGCCCACTGTGGGGTATGCTACATCGAAACCTACCAATTGCGTCACCCGCTGCGGGGTGAATATCAACAGTCATTTTTTTTACTTGTCACATTGTACTTTAATCATCTCGTATCTGTATTTTGAAATTTATGTCCTTTGTATGTTTTTACTTAGTGAAAATATGATTTGATTTGTTTTGATTACACGCACACACACACACACACACACACACACACACACACACACACACACACACACACACACACACACACACACACACACACACACACACACACACACACACACACACACACACACACACACACACACACACACACACACACACACACACACACACACACACACACACACACACACACACACACTCATGTGTGTAATTGCAAAAGAAATTAGTACAGTGGATCTTTTTCCAATTAGTGGTTACTGGTATGAGTAAATTATCATTCTAAATGCTGTTTGCCTGAAATATGGAGGTGAGGGACGAAATATGGGACCGTAGGAAATATGGGGCACTTGAACTCTCTTTCCGTATCTGGCTGAGCGAAATTATACAATAACTGAAATAGCTCCATCGACAGTCTAAACTCATTGCCGGTAGGATTCTGTATCAATACAGATTAGGTAAGATAGAAATGACATGTAGTAAAACTCGGCCCGTTAGGAAATGTTTACGAACCCACACGTGCTTGTTAACTTCCCTGTCTCACTTCTTTATTTCTTTTTTGTTCTGTCTTTCGTTTTGTTTTCAACGAAGCAGCTAACAGTAATAACAGTAATTATTTCAACGAACCCAACCCCCCCTTTTTTTGGGGGGGGGGAGGGGTCGTTTTTGGTAACTTATTACTTGAGGAGACTGTGTATAACGAGCCTTGCTTTTGAGCAGTCTCCTTTTTCAATTCTTTTATTAACTTAAATTTGCTATGTATGTTTCTTCATTTTACAACTACCTATTATGACTTATCATTTCAAAAATATAAAAATATGAATTCTTATTTAGACTAAATATTGATTTGTTATGCGACTACTTGTACAATATAATTTAACGTATTGGCCAAGTACATAAATAGTCTGAATACTTATCGCGTATAACACATGAGCTTGTAAATGAATTAATGTTTTGTCTTATAAGTTGAAAACGATTTTTTTCATGAACTTCCACCATATCTGGATCAAAGTTCCATCCACTCTTTTGGTATAATATACCAATTCTAAATTTTAACAGTGAATTTCTTTTTATCTACAGACGGGATACCAAAATCTAGTACCAGCTCTTCAAAACGTGTATTGCCAGGAAAAGAGGGACCAAATAAATAATGTAGTATTGATAATCTAAACTAAGGAGGAAAACAGAATATCGATTATTGATTACACTATATTTTTTTCAAATGAGAATTATGTAATGTTGGGAGCTCTTTCTTAGGAAAGACGTGGAAAATGGAATACCCCAAACCAGAAAGATGAATGGAATTCGATGTTTAAAGGTTTTTTTTTATTACCAAGAATACGAATATGAGTGCATAATGGAGTTCTATGATACAAATATTGTTTTTTTTTGACGGGCATACGGAAAAGCTGACCCTACCTTTACTAACCTGAACTGTAAACACGTATGTAATTCTGTATACGGAGTTTGCAGAAACTACCAGTAAAATCAGGTAACGTTTAGTTTCGCTCAAGATTACCATGTGATCTGGGCTATCAGTTCATGGAACTTAAACTATGGACAACCATTTCCTTATACACCAGTGTTTAAAGGCAAAGTTCACCTTGACGTCAAGTTGGTTTGAATAAAAGCAGAACAATGAGAAAAACATATTCATGAAAGTTTGGCGAAAATCCACCAAAGAATAGAGGAGTTATGAACTTTCAAAATTTAAATTTGTGACGTCACATGCGAGCAGCTTCCCTATTGTCATGTAATGTAAATTCCATAAAGTGCCCTTTTCTCAGGAACTTGAAAATGAAGTTACCTGTGCATTCAATATATAATTACAAACATCATTTCATACATGCTTCTATAACAAAAAATATCATGAACCAATAAAAAGTGGCAATTTATTGAGTTAATATTACACGACATATATGGGGAGCTGCTCGTATGTGACGTCGCAAATTTAAAACTTTGAAAGCTCATAACTCCGCTTTTCTTTGGTGATTTTTTGCCAAAATTTCATAAATATGTTCCTCTCATTGTCCTGCTTTTCAAACCAACTTGACGTCAAAGTGAACTTTACCTTTAAACAATGAACAACTATTTCTTTATACACCAAGGCTAAAGAACATTTTGCTAAATCAAATTGCCAGACCGATAGAAACTAGAAGCGGGCGACGGATAGGGCCACACGCAGCACCCCCAGATATTTGTTATTTGACAGGGCATAGCATCCCACGATTTTTTTTTGTTAACCAATTGCAGAGAAAGAGGCTGGTGCTTGTTTATTATTATAATCTAAAAATTTTGAGGCCGTTGTTCCAACACCTTTACTTTTATGTTTATTTTCCACATTTCCTACTTTTTCCACTCCACCGATGCTCGGAATACTTTCGTTACAGCGTGCCATAGAATAAGCTACACGCAGACAAACTGCAAGAATGCCCTTGCTTTGACATAATTAACGACAATCTGAGGAATTACGGTTTGTCTTTATGGCACGCTACATCGCGAGAAAATCTCGATGTTC
>JZLH01S0524072.1:0-13340 GCA_001188425.1 Eucidaris tribuloides
ATTCGTGTGGGTGAATCTTCAACCGATCGAAGTACTGCACGCGATCAAAACGAATCAAAACGTCTCCATTACCATTTCATACTTATCAATTAACTTACGACAGCATCTCTAATCGACGACTAACGAGCGTGCGTACGCTCGCGTAATAGTATGCGATTCAATCGTATAATGATGTTTGAGCATTTACGACATACTTCTCTGAACTCGACGTCATTTTGGTCCCATATTTCGACGTTTGTGTATTCTATTTACCCCCGTATGCCGTATCCGAGAGGCCAAGATTTTATTGTATTAGTATAATAGTAAAATCTAAAGGTTATATATGATGGGAACACTTGAAATGCGTCAAGAACCAAATGAGTAAAATATTACCAACCATTACACAATTGGAGGGAGCCTCCCAGCTGGAAGGATTTGTCTCTTTAATTGTTACTTAAGAGAATCAGAGCATCAACAAACCAGTATTTTATTTATATCCGGGGCACATAAAATAGACCATTAGAGAGCCAAGCAGTTTGCCTGCACGAGGATATTGACATTAGTCATTAATTAATATGTCAACGTTTGACTACAAGATTTTATACAGAGAATCCTTGCACAGTTTACTTGATCTAGATAGTTTAACCCCCCCCAAAAAAGAAAAAAAATAAGAAATGGAGCACAACAAAACTTCTATTATTGTATATTCCAGGGCAAATTGATATGCTAAGCGGCAAACCTTTACCCCATTTATATGCGCCGTAGAATAGTACTACTTGGAACTGGGCCCCCGCCAAACGTAAGTATAAGCTCCATATTTTTGCAACATGTTGTAGATGGATTTTTTTACTTTCCAAAAAATGAACTTATTAAATTTCATAGGTAACTAATAAGCGATTTTTATGAAAATCTCTTCTTTATTCATTTGTGAATTGAATGAGTATTTAGATTCACCCCCATATGTATTCTTACAGTATTGTAAAATGTTTGAGGAATGATAAAATATTCGTTTCAGGGGATGTTGCATGAACCTTTTTCCGGAAATTAAATCTGATAAAATCTGGTATTTTGAACAGATTTTTTCCCCCTACTGTTTAAATGATATTACGCATTCGATAAACTTTTTCTATATTACCAGATTTCTAGTATTAACATTTTAAGCAACAAACCCCATGGGTTAGGTGTGCTAATTTGCTGCGCAACACACAGCACACGCAATCCCAGAACACCCACCAGACACAGACACAACACCACAGACACAGCACAACACAACCAGACCAGTACCACGACACAGACAACACACAACACAGACCACACACACACCACACCACAACACACACACACCACCACACCACACACCACAACACACACCAACACACACACCACACACACACACCAACACACACACACAACACCATCACACAACACCATACACACCACCATTACACATACCTCAACACTAACACACCACAACCACACCTCACACACACACACACAAATATACGGTAAACTACTACGTCAATCGGGGGCGGGGGCGATCCCCCCAATGAAATATGTGGGGGAGGGCAAATATCGATTTGCCCCCCCAAAAAAAAATATTTTACAACTTGAAATTCTAATATGCATACAAGGATATGTTTAAAGCGTCGGAAAAGCACTTAACCACAAATGTGCTGTATTGCAATTTGCTGTGCGCGGAGCGCGCCCGAAAATTTGTTGAATTGTTTCTTCATCTTTTGCCCCCTCAACGAAACACGGATCGACGCCCGCACGAGTACTTGCACTTCACCCCCCCAAAATACAAAACAAACACAACACAACACAACAAACATACAACAACAACAACAACAACAGCAAAACAGCTCAAACACAATACGTATTCCTGCATGATACCTTAGGCTATATTGCATAAATCACTGCGGCGCAGAGGCAAGCCTTTACCAGATGAGGTGGGTGGGTCGTTGAGAATTTTTTGATTTTTAGGTCTCAGACACTTAATAGTGCACCCTCATCTACCAAATGCATGTTGCCTGTTCCATAGAATTTGTTGATCCAAATATAATTTTTCGTAATTTCAGATTGATCAATAATTTTCCCAACGATTATATGACAAAAACTCCCTTGAACATCATGTCAAATTCAGATATTTTTCATGCAAAGCATAAATTCTGAAATCTCTGACATGTAGCCTTAATAAGGCGATAAAGACATGTCAGTATCAATATCATCCAAACATTACAAAAATGACTAAATAGATACATGTACGCAAATATTGTCATAATACAAAACATCATATTACACATTTAAATCGCATGGCATTAACTATTATTTCGGCGATATGAAAATATATACAATACGTAAAACATAATTTAACCCGCGCCTCCCCCACCCCGAGAAAAAAATTGGTAAAAGTAAGGACAAGAAAAGAAAGAAAAGAGAGGAGAAAATTATAGTAGTAGAGTCAGGTAGAAGTTTGATAAACGAGAGGAAAAGGAATGAAGAGAAGATAGAAGAAAGGAAAGTGAGAGGGAGAACAAGAAAGGAAATATTTATTTGACTTTATATGACCTTCAACAATTAATTTCCATTCCCTCTTACTATACAGACAACACTGTGTATACAGAACAGTTTGGATCAGAAAAAAAGTTATTGGCGGAGTTCAAGCTCCTTGCCCTTTTGCTTATCACGAGGATTTGAGAGAAAATCTTATTGAGCCAAGGTATACTATTTGACAAGTTTCGCATTGTACAGGGCGCACACCATTTTCAATGTAGGGCGGGGGTGCATCATTGTTCGATCGCGCGCAACGCTGCCGGGGTGGGGTTAGTGACAAAACTTTTTCTTCATACGCGAGGTGCCAAATTTTTTCCCGGTCCGCCAGTCGCCAAAAACTCGTCACCGGGGGGGGGGGGGTTAACGACGAAAATTTGGGACGATTTTTTTTTCTCCAAAAGTCCGTGGGGGGGGTGGCATTAGACATTGGATTCATGCCCCTGTTCCCTTTGATTTGTGCCCGGCTGGCATTAAACTTTATGTAATATATTTCGTTGAAAGTGTGTGTTTGTGGTGCGGTGTGTGTGTGTGAATGTTCGCGCGGGGGACGGTTCACTGTTCAGTATTCCCTCTCTGCCACAATAAGGGATGTATATCCCCATTCCGGGGATTTTTACCGTGTCCGTTGCAACTCTTTCTCTCGCAAATATTATTTAAGCATTTCGTTAGCGGCCAGAGCAAATTGATTTGGGAATCAGAAATAACGACTATACCAAGGAAAATATAGCGAACACAATAATTATAAATAAATAGTAACATACTATATACTGAAGTTGACTAGATAATAATAATAATAATATTAAAACATTCTTCTATAGCGCTTTTCAGGACGTGGTCCTCCCAAAGCCTTCAATATACTCATGTTTAATCGTTCCAATGAAATATTATCAAAGAGTAGGTCGGTTTTATGCTTGCCTTAAAAGTCATATCAGTCATAGTTCGTAGTGAACGCCGGAGAGCGTTGCCAGGCTTGGACCACCAAAGCAAATGCTCTTTCACATAGTTTAGTTTGTTTCAGGATGAGGATAGAGTGTTGGAGATGCGCAGATGCCTTGTGGGATGTATGCTTGGCAGTTCTGAGATGTTTTCTGGAACGGTGTACTGTTGATAACTGTAATCTCTAATTGGAGTCCACATTTTTTTTTGTTTTCCAGCGTGAAAAGATATTACATTTTTATATGGAATAGTTTAGTTGTTTCATGTGATAAAAAAGATGAATTTTTGCAATCGCTGGCCCACTTGGCAATATTCATAACATAGTCCCAATTGTAAGATCTACTACGTTAGTCGCATGATGATTATTAAAGGTTTTTTTTATTGCTAGAAAACGAAGGTGTTCTTTTATTTTCAACTACTCTCTAGTGTCATTTTCATAAATATTCCTGCTCATAGATGGTTTTTGAAAAACATTATCTATCCAAATTTATCTATTTTGCAAGTACTCAATTTTTATTCTTTATATTATCGCTGCCGGGTGCAATCCATTTTAAATGTCGTGTGTGGTTTGGGGGGGGGGGGTGGGACATCACATGAGAACCTGCCTGCCAATTTTTTTCGACTGTCTCGCATTTACGAGTCAGAACAATTCTGACACGGGGCAGGGGCGACGACGACAATCACAGACTTATGCACACATTAAAATCGTGGGGGGGGCATTGAATGGGTCCCCACTTCTATCGCTTGTGGGGGACATTTTGGATATTGTGTCTCCCCACCTTCAGAATCGTGTGTGTGTGTGTGGTGGGGGGGGGCATTTGATATTTGTCCCCACCGTTAATCGTGTTGGGGGGGACACTTTTATATTGTGTCCCCCACTTCAAATCGTCGTGCTGTGGGGACAGTCCCTTGTCCCATGAACTTTGCCCCTGATCCTGCAGTTCGAAGTGTGGCGAAAAGAGAGGTTGGGACACGGGTGGAACGTATGTTCCCAAGAGAAACAAAAGTCACGGTATGCGAGTGAAACGCTTACTCGGTCTATAAAGTTCAAAAATGCATTCGTCTATTTAGGATTTCCCCGTCCAGTATACGTCCTGCGGATAGTCTGTTCTATTGGGGAAGCGGCTACACTTTCTCCAACGATGTATCACCAAATCCCTTGTGATTCTGGTGCCGTTCTTGGTCTGCAAGCTGGATACAGACTACGCCACTGGTGGGATTAATCGTGTCACTGAGAAAGCAAGTACGTGTTTATTGTTCATGTAAGTCAGAAGAGTACATCGCTACGATTTGCGTGGACTCTTCACAACAGAGTCGTCGATCGCGGGGGGGGGGGCGTGGCCCCAATGAAAATATTGGGGGGGGGCAAACATCGATTTACCCCCCCATTAATTTTGCAACTTGAAAAAATTCAAGTATTGCAATGCAAATATTGTTTTGAAAGCATTGAATAAAGCACTATTTCCATAAACATGGCATAAAATACATTAACACTAAAAATTTTTTTTTTTTTCGCGCCGAAACGCATAAATTCTCATCAATTTAGTGCGAGTGGAGCGCGTCAAAAATTTTTGGACCATTTTTTTTTTCACCTTTTGCCGCCCCCCCCCCCCCCCCAATCCGAAACATGGATCGACGCCCATGATTCACAGTGACGTTACAGGTGGGAAACTGCCGGTCCCGAAGAGTATATCGGACCCCGAATTTTTGTTTTTACACCACAAATTCCTTCTTTGGGCATGTTGGGACCTGGCAATTTGGCTTTACCTCTGATAAGGCATCTCCTTTGGAATTTGACGATCTATATCATCTATTATTTCTTTGTTGAATTAATTTGCTTACTTATTTTATTTCAGTTTTTTTATTCAAATACTTATCTATGAATTTATTTCCCGGACTTACCCAGTTAGGTAGTTAGCAAGATAGATGGCCTTGCTTTTAAAAAAAAAATGTTTAATGTCGTGTGATATGTCGATCATTTTTTTTTTCGTTTTGGGTACAATATATATATTTTTTCAAATTCAAAATCATTTGTGGTGCTGGATTTGAAATTCAAAATCATATGTGGTGCTGGATTTGATCCCCATGAATGTACTTAGAAGAGGTGCAAAATTATAGTTTGATTTATTAGGGATAACCATGCTGTATTACAATATCGAATGTGATATGTATATGTCATTTGCTCCGGCGATTATTTCATACACTAACTTTAACTCTAAACCGTAACCCCAACCCTTTGTGATATTGACACCGTAGCAACTGTCGCCGAAGCAAAATGTCGGCTCGGTGCCACCTTTTTCGGTTGTGTTATGAAGTTTGTTTCAATGGTTGCATGATATTTAAAAATATATTTATTTCCACACATAAGTACTACATGATATAAAGAAAACACGCCTTTCCTCAACAGGCCCTCTTGCCAACTTTATATTGAAGAAATTCAACGCACGAGTCATCTGTATGTCATGTATCCTAATAGCTGCTCTCTCGTTTATTGCTACGCCCTTCGCTCGGCTACCAGTTGAAATTGGCTTTCTCTTACTACTGACAGGTATGTCCTTATGATGTTCAATCATTCACTCACTGCTACACTCTAAAAAGGGTGAAAAGTTAACTATTTAAGATTGGTATTGATTTGCAGGATGATGCAGTCTTACCCCTTCCATATCAATACAAACGCGGTATTTAGTTACTTACAAATGGGTTGTGTTGAAAGTCTGAGATCATCGTTCCATGAATTGTGTGTTTAAATGAGAAAACCAATAACGACATTTTACAGAAGTTGTCTTTCTGTTTGGTTTTCAATTTAGCTTCAAATAATTCGTACTGTGCACCGTAGCAATCGAGCAAGCCTCTGATGGCAACGGTTCGCCTGCGCGACCTTATTGGCTAACGGCGTCGGACATTTTGGGAACGGCACTGCACGTTTGACGTCGCGGATTTTTTAAATTTGCTCCTGAGCATGGAAAAAGATAGTTTAACCGCCGATTTCACCAAATCAATATTTTACCCAGTCTCTATGAGAGGTGTTATTTATATTAATCTTACATTGCGATTGATTTAGCTGATTTGATTAATATCGAGTTTTTTGATGTGCAAATCAATAACCCAATCTTTAAGGATTGAACTCACAACTGAAAGAGTGCACTTCAATAGTAAACAAAAAATCACTGGAATGAAATTTACATTACATATGGAGTGAGAAGCGAAATTTACCACATAACTCCCACCCCCCCCCAATTAAAAATCACTCAAAATTAACTCTTCTACACTTTACCCTTTCTGGACAGTGCAATTTTGGGCGTTCATTTCGGTGATCCTTTAAAGCCACAGTTAAGTTTCGATAAATGGCAAAAAATGAAATTCTTTGCAAATATGTTTTTAAGATACACCTGTATGATTTATCAATGCCCTAAAAATTGCTCGCTCTGATACCCTCCCATTCTTGAGAAATTACTCAAAATGCAAAATCTCGGGGGGGGGGGATCCCCGAGATTACCCATAGATAATGTACATACCGGTAGATGCTCTCCTTTAATTTGAACATCTTAAAGCTCAGTGACATGAATGGGAGACATAAAAAAATAATTTTGAACCAAACTGGTTGAAAGATAAACCAAATGGAGTGGATCTCCTGGCTGGAAGGATTTGTCTTGAGTTTGTTTATTTAGGAGAGTCAAGCATGGACAGGCCAGCAGTTTAATTTTATCGGGGCACGATAGATTTAATCCCCATAAAAGGCTACACGACAAATTTGTCTGTTACAAGGCATACTGATGGACATTATTTTTAAGTTAGTCAACTTTTGACTACAAAATTTTCACAGTAGAATCCCTGCATAGTTTACTTGATTCTAGAATATTTTTACCCCAAGTTTATGACCACCCCAATCATGTCATTTACCTTTAATTTGTCACTATAAACAATTTCCAGTAGGTTTGATGTTGTTTTCTGATGTCTGGGGTGAGAAAAGAATACTTTGTGAAAAATTGACAACAATGTTGTCTGATCGACTAAACCTATACTTCGGCTTTAAAAAGGAGTGAATGTTTGACCACACAATTTTCACAATCCTTAAATTTTGATTCTGGAATAGTTCTGGTGAGGACTGTTTCCAATCATGTTATTTCCCCTTACTGTTTTCTTTTAAATAAGAAAAATGTGTATAATCTTTAAAACTTCAAGTCAATCTTTCACATGGGTGTAACATATAATCAAATAAATCTTCTACACTTCTATCAACCCCCCCACACACAAAACAAGACAGACAGAAAGCAATAATGACAGAACAAAATTGAATTTGATTGACTAATTTAAGTTTTATGTATAACACAAGTACCCAATACTTCAGTGTGAGTGTCAGAACCAATATTCAAAATCGACAGTTAGATAAAATAATTATTCTCTAACATATTCGGATTCGTAAATCTATATACGAGTCATACGTGTGCCCTGATAAATATTACGGTCCACCTGGATTTTTGGACATGGATTGGCTGAGAAATTGGATTTTACCGTATTAACTTATCACAGAAACAGAGACGAGTAGTAGAGATCCATTTGGAAATCATGTAGCTTTATTGGCATAACCGTGATCTTTCATGGGTAACATATTATACGTTCTTCAGATCATCAATGAATCCAAGCCTACAGTAAAATATAATTCCGACAAAATTTAGTTTCTACCTGATATATAATACTGTATGTTAGATATCCGTAAATGCTATTTCCTTATGTATTCCAGTAAAATTACATGATATAACTTTTGAAGCATATGAAAGGAATTCAATATCTTTTAAGAGTATTAAAAAATCATGGAAACTGAACACTTTATTTTTAAAAAAGACACCTAACCCCGACGTAATCTAGCTATTCTACCCGTTTCTGCTCATATTGCAGGGGTTTTCAGCTCGCCCACCTTTCAGATGTGCTACATAACACTACGTCAACATTTTGGTGAAAAGTTTGGTGTCGCAAATACTGCCAGTCAAATGGGAGGTTTAGTTGGTGGTATGGTCTTGCCCTTCTTCACGGCAAAACTCTTGGAGGCATATGGAGTGAGTGGCGCCCTCTTTTGTCTTGGTGCCTTGTTACTGAATGGTGTTCCAGTGGCAGCCACATTGAAACCTCTTCAAATTCTTCGGGATAACAACGAAGAAGAGGAAGCGCCTTTGACCAATGATGCGGATACACCTCGAACACCGATTCTTGACAATGAAAAGGGAAGGCGCAGTTTCTCTGAAGACAGACATAAGACTACCAATTCTTTAACAATGTCGTGCAAAACGGTTTGTGATATCATCGCGACTTCACTTAACTTCCATGCTTTAAGAAATGAGCCAGTATTTACCCTGCTATTGTTGCCATGCCAGGCATTATTCATGTTTGCTGAGATAGGCTGGTTATACTTCATGGTGTCGTATGCGGTAACACAAGGTCTGGACGCTTCATCTGCGGCGGTTCTTCCAATTACGGGGTCATTTGGTGGGCTTCTTGCTCAGACTATGTTTATCTGTGACACTACACTGCCGATCAAGGTTAGCCCCTCAGCTTTACGTTCTCCACATCGGTATCGCAGCAGCATCGCTCTTCATGTATCCGATAAGATCATCTCCAGAGTTTCTCTGGGTAATCTCATTCCTGGCTGGTTATGGAGTATATGGGGCGGCATCGTGCTTCTATGCTACAGTTTCAATAACGGTAACAGAGCAGAACTATCCCTCGATTATGGCCGTTTCCTTTTTTGTTGATGGACTCGGGGTAGTAGCATCGGGATTCTTGACAGGTACGTGTGTATTGTGCCACAACAGGTATTCTAAACCCTCTGAAACACATGATTCCAAAACGTTACTAACATAAAACAACATCTTTTGCCAATGGGACGGAAGGGGTACAAGACCCACAATCCAAACGTAGCTTAGGGATTATATTACTCGCTTAATTGACACATAGACGGTGGAAATCGTGTCCTCTCAAAATCCTGCTTTCTTAAAATCTTCATTTGCACGTCTCCCACAACAGTTTCCCCGTTGACTACGAGATTTCGTAAATCCCCATAGACTTTGTACAGGACCCATCCGGTTCCCGTAAGCAAGTTTGTTGAAGTTGAGATTTTACCCCTAAGCAACTAAGGAAAAATACATCAATAGTCATGGGTCTGAAAATTGGGAATTGTATGTCCTACAGTGAACTCATCCTGAGGGAATTGGAAAAGGAAAGGGGACTTAAAATTGGAGGACAAAACATAACAAACCTGCGATACGCATAATGACAAGGTATTGATAGCAGAATCTCAAGAAGACCTTCACAGGATGTTGGAAGTGGTTATTAGAAAGTGAAGGAAAGGGATTGTCAATCAACTGTAAACTGGTTATTTCTAAGAAGAAGGAAGCTCCGAAAAAGCAATACTAGATAAGGGACAACACCATCAAACAGGTATCCGCCTTCAATTACCTTGGTAGTACCATCACAGACGACTCCAGAAGTACAAGGGAGATTAAAAGGAGAATTGCACGAGCTAAATCAGACTTTTCAAAGTTGGAGAAAATCCTAAGAAACAGGACACTCAGAATGGAGACTCGATTACGAGTACTGAATTGGTACATCTACCCTGTGCTGATGTATGGAAGAGAAACATGGTCAATAACATCAGACATGAGAAAGCTTTTGGAGAGTTGTGAAGTGTGGTTCCTCCGACGCATGATGAGGATTCCATGGACTGACAGAGTAACCAATGAAGAGGTTTTAAGAAGCGCTGGAGTGGAGAGAAAGCTGATTATGGAGATAAGAACTAGTCAAATAAGTTTCATAGGATATTAGAAAGGACAATCTGGAAAATTTAGCATTGACAGGAAAGATACAGGGAAAGAGGGGTAGAGGAAGGAAACGGATGAATTGGATGACCAGTCTGAATGCATGGATTGCACAGAGAGGTGCAGGTCAGCGGAAGGTGGAGCTGATTCAAGCAGCTAGGAACAGAGGTTTGTGACATGCCATGATCGCCTACGTCTCCGGATATGGCACTCAGAAAGAGAGGGAGAGAGACAGATGTTCTTCAGACTCCCTAGACAATGAATTGCATACGGCCCGTTTGCTGGGGTTGTCAGGATTCCAACGCCGGTTGTAGGTTTCATCTTATAAACTCCTGAAGTCCACTCGCAAAACCATCTCTGGTGTGAGTTTCTCACCTACTTAACTTTGATCAGAAGGTACTCATTTTTTTAGTAACTGCTGCATGAATCGTGTATCTATTAGACTAGTGTACAGCTCTGGTCCAAACCACATCGGATCAGCACGAAATGAGTAGGCCCTACAACCAATTTAGACATGAATCATTTGTAAAAATACGACCTGACGTTCTAGAGGAATTAACCAACAAGATAGTCCCGGGGGAGGAGGCACCTTTCATTACAAGAATGCTACACCATGCGCGTGTGAAAAACGCGTAGAAAGGGTTGTGTCTCACGGTGGAGCGATGGACGCGGGTACAGTGAAAAGGGTATCAAAAGTGCCGAAATCAAGAAAAAAGGGGTATAGTTTTAACAGGTTTAATTTAAAAGGGTATCTTTTCAGACTTCAATACTTGCTATAGGGTACTAGTATTCAACAGAAGGCTTACTTTAAAAGGGTATCTTTTCAGACTAGAATACTTGTTTAGGGTATTCTGAGATTGACAGATAATTATTTGTTTTGGGTCCATTTTGAAAGTTCATACACGTGCACGGTGTACACCTTGAAATGACAGTGCCCCCCCCCCTTTCTGGGAAGATGGTACACTATTATCTAATTAAAGGCAAGGTTCACCTTGACGTCAAGTTGGTTTTAATAAAAGCAGAAAAATGAGAGGAACATATTAATGAAAATTTGGCGAAAATACACCAAAGAATAACGCTGCCCCCTCATGACAAAAGGGGATAACTGACATTTTAGTGTTTCAGAAATATAGAGCAAACGTATTTTCTTAAAAGCCTTAAAATACTATTCAGTGTTTTGTTTTCAAGTTAATATATCCATATGTGTATTTCAAAGGTCTTTCAAAGTCATATAACAATTTCCTGACAATCCCGCATTTTTCGTTCAAATTGTCAATTATGCTCATTAAATATGAGAACAGGTTAATGTAATGTCTGGAAGCCAGACTAGGGCACATGTTGCTTTGCCCATATACTGTTTAATATTAATGCAAATTCTTTGCATACTATTCTGACAAAGGTTGCTCTTAACAACCTGACAGCATGCTGGAGTCTTGCCAGACATATTAACAACTAATTACTAATAAAAACAGGTGAGAAAAATAACTCTGCACTAGGTTTCAGAAGAGAAAACATCCATAAATTTGAATACACTATGAAATAGTCTATTGCATATTCATATTTGGGCTGAAGATGGGTAAAGGGTAAAATCAATTTTAAAGATAATTATTTGAAAAAGGGGGATAAAAAAGGGGGGGGGCATAATTGATTACATTATCAGGCATGCACTGCCCCCTGACATAAGGGGATAAATGACATTTTGCTGTATCAGAGATATTGAGAAAAGCCTATTTTGTTCAAAGCCTTAAATACTATTCAGTGTTTTGTTTACAAGTTAATGCATCCAAATGTGCATTTCAAAGGTCTTTCAAAGTCACATGACAATTTCCTGAAAATCCCGCATTTTTCGCTCAAATTGTCAGTTATGAATTTTTGTCGTGGGGTTCCCCACAAATTTGATATTAAGAAATTGTTATAAAATGCAATAACATCACTAAACATTTGTTACAGTTGGTTTCACGATTGCATTTATTTCTTTTTCATATATCAGACTCTTGAAAGGGAAAGAAGTTAATGGTGTTGCCATGGAAATCAAATCATTTCCTTGTAAACCTAATTAAAACCATACTTAACTTTGACCAGTTTTACATAACTTTACCAAGCTTTAAAAGTCTTTAACAAATGAACAGAAAGGGTTGTCTAATTTCAACAATTAAAAATATTGACATAATACTTGATTTATTTTTTTATTTGATTGTTGTCCTGGTAACTAACAAACTAAAAAATATCATGAAAAGACTGTTAGAAACCTCTTTTAAATTTTCAGTAACCTCCAAAATTTCTCCACAGGTCTCTCTTTCTTGCTTATCTTTTCTGAAAACTATGAACTTTTTGTTTTCAAACGAAAAATATGTTTTTAGACTGAAATTTTGTGCTGCAGAAATGCAAAATATGTTTTCGTTTTCTTTTTTTTTTCATGTGTCAATTGTTTGTGTGTTTATATGACAGTGTTCAAAATCAGACCACCATTTGACTGACAAAAGTGTGTAAAAATATTTAAGGGGGGAAATGCATTTTAAAACATGAATACATGTCTGTTCTAATAAGGTAATGTATTTTCAGTTTTTGAAACTTAGAACCCTGTATCGTTCACATTTTTGTGGGGAAAAAAAAATCAGATTTACGGCCTTTTTTGGACGCCAAATGGGCCATTTTGGCGTGACAAAAAAATTCACCAACTTTGAAATGGTTGTAGAATTCACAAAATGAGCATATGTTATTTTATGTGTTTTATCATAATCTTTCCACTGAGACTACATTTGCTATAATTGCATATTTTACATGTTGTAACCCCTGGAAATTACCCTGTTCTGTAACAAATGATACTCCAAAAAAAAAAACCCTTTTCAGAGTAGTGCATCTTTTGCACCACTATAAGATCTGATAGGGATGGGTTAGAAAGCAGAATTTCCCCTCCTTTCATGCAGAATTTAATAAGCTATAAGCTCACTATAATTGTATTTTACTAACAAATAAATAAACAGGAGAAGAAATGCAAAAAGAAGCTACCCTAATTTTGAAAAGTGTGTAAAAAGTCAGGACATTTCTGATAAAAAATATTTT
>JZLH01S0524072.1:22625-35993 GCA_001188425.1 Eucidaris tribuloides
AAAATTCTTCAATCTTTTGACATTTATCACAGTTTGTAGTTTGCTTAGTTTGATATCAGAATCTAAATTATTCCACAGAGTAGCCCTAATTTTGGCTGATTGAGTTTTTTCCTGACTTGTGCATAGTTGCAGTACAGTTGAAGTAGCAGTAGCGACTTATGATATAAATCCAGAGAACCAACCGCTGAATGTGTGTTGTGTTGTGTGTGTGTGTTGTGTGTGTGTGTGTGTGTGTGTGTGTGTGTGTGTGTGTGTGTGTGTTGTGTGTGTGTGTGTGTGTGTGTTGTGTGTGTTGTGTGTGTGTGTGTGTATGTGTGTCATGTGTGTGTGTTGTGTGCGTGCTGTGTGTGTTCCGTGTATTAGTGTTATGTTTTATGTATGTTCTTTTAATGTGTCTGTACATCTCTTAGAAAAAGGTGCTTATTGAACTCGCCATTGTCCGTTATTTGGAACTTTTCAGGTTTTTCAAAGAAGCAAAAAAGTGTTCTAAATGGTTCTTTAAAACCATTTTGGTTCTATAAGGCACCAGTTGGGGTTCGTTATAGACCCTATGGGGTTCTTGATGGTCATTAATAAACCCTGTACAAAAATATGTAGGGTTTTTATACCATCGAGAACCCCTAAGGTTGTAGAATCAAAACTGGTTAGAACGCATTTAGAACTTTTTTTTTGCTTCTTTGAAAAAACCTTAAAAAGGTTCCAACACGGGACAAGGAGAGGTTCTAATCAGCACCTTTTTTCTTTCTAAGAGTGTATTATGTGCTTTACTTGTGAGTACTTTGTGTCGTATTTGTAAGAGTGTAGATGTACAGAGAAAAGATTTTTTTTTTTTTTATTACGGGAGTAATAGTAATGAGAATAAAGACAGAAAGAGGGATCTATGGAAAGTCTTTTTGTGTGTGAGATTTGGTTTAAAAACTTATGTAAAAGTAGAACGACATTTTACTAACCGTTTTGCTATGCATTGTGTATCACGTGCTCTAAAGTACTTGACCCCAAACTGGTGGAAAGCACGTGTCAATGAAATTATACTTAACCATCCTTGGGTAGTTCCCTAATGCATTAATCACAGTACATGTATCTATATCGGATCTATTGGATTAAAGAACCATTATTTGGGGTAATTTACCATTGTATTTTCTTAATTTCCCATTTCCCTCACTATAATAATGGCATTATTATATACCCCAATCGTTTTTTTTCATAGTAACGAAAAACAGCGGTTTAAGCGTAGTTGTACATGTATTTCCTTATTTTAACATTAACTCTTTGCATGAGAATGCTGCGTCTGTGCACAATCGTACAATTAGATTGAACAATCGTAATAATTAATTTTTTCCTTCATCTTTGTACAGTAGACACTATAGAAAGTAAGCTTAATTAACATCTATAGAAAAATGACCATTTTCAGTACCACAATAAGGAAAGCAAATTCCAAAGAAAATATACGATCAAAAAATACCATTATTATCCCTTCAATAAATTCAGCGAGTAAACAGATGATAAATGACGTCTAATCATGGGATCATGAGATATTTCATGAGGACCCAACACGAAAATTTAACACGTATTTACCGCATTTAGGTAAAAGTGCGATGGAAAATAACGTGACCTCAGTTGTGCTTTAAGCCACAGGCTAACAATGACCACGGTTAAATAAAATGGAAGCTGCATAATCCTCTATGCTCTTAGTGTCTTTGATAAGGTGCAAAAATGAAGCTCTGAAAATTGTATTTCCAAATGATTATTTAATGGTTTAAATATACGAGTACTCGGGTTGACCGGATTCACCATGCCCAATTTCTCTTATGGACTTACTGTGTGTAGATCTAGGCTATTTTATACTCCACCGCAGTGGTTATTATTCCTTCATGCATATCTCGAAAGCATAACTTGGCAGCCTAACTTTCCAAGCTTTTGCATTCTACGGTGTTTATTTGTCCGTTTGTCATTTTTTTTATTGAAGCTCCAATGTTATTCTTTGTATTCAATATCAAGGGTAATACCAATCAAGAAGGTAATGTTTGTGACAAATGGTTGACCAATGATTACACAATGCATAATTGGGCAAATGTCTTTTTCGATTGGTAACATTAGACATTTCTAAACGGCTGGACACATACCGAAGTGGATAATATCTTATTGGGTATGATGTGTTGGGTAATTTGGGGAACGTCTTATGAGTAATTAATGAGTAAAGAAAATAATTGTCAAACAAAAGAGCACATTTTGCATAGGGTAAAGATTATCTAGGATATATACATGTAAGTCCCCACATATTGAGCACTGGTGTACCTGGCATACGTCGTCAGGGGACGCATTTTTTTTCAGCGGTCTGCTGCCAGACTCCAAAGGTCCTGCAAGTCCAGAAAAAGCTGATGAGGCGGGGGGGGGGGGGGTGTCAGAAGGGTGGGTAGTGGTAGCGACTGAGTTTTTTTGGGGGGTGGGGCGTCAGGTTTCTTGGGTCACATTTTTCTGCGAGGGGGGGGGTCGTTTTTGGTATATGGTCCCCCTCCCAGATCAGCTGACAAGCAAAAAAAATAAAAAAAAAAAAAAAAAGAAAAAAAAAAGAAAGAAAGTCCCTTCTTCCTCGTCAGGCAAGCCCCCTGCCCTCCTTCAGGTATGCTAGTAATTTTGAGTAAATTTTGGGTTAACTTTCGCGAGATCGCTGTAAGTTTGTTTTTGAGTTTATATGCAAACTATGTAACACGTGCAGGAACTTCAACAAACTACATTCTTTACCACACATTAAACAAAAAGAGGTCGAGAAGGTGATATGTTTCGACGTCATCACCAACCCAAGTCTACTGGGCAGGCACCATCAACAGTCGAAATAGATTTGCCCTCTGGAACCCTAGATCTTTAAAGAAGAAGACTAAATACTTAGTGTGATTCTTGTGATAAGGCCTCAGTCACATTTGACTGCGGACACCGTACGATAACTTTAGCTACGATGTATCGTACGATTATGGGGGCATCGCAGATGGCTACGGTCTACGAGGTTTGCGTTCACATTATCTACGAGCATCGTGTGATTTCTTGTACGGGCCCTTGAGTTCAAGCAGGTGCAGAGGCTGTACGGATATCGTACAGCTATCGTACAGAGATACCTGCCGTCTCCTCAGCTTCTTCACAGATATCTTGCAATATCGTACAGAAATCGTACGATGACCACGTGAGGTTGCAACCTCCGTACGAATTTTCGTTTACCCCTCCCAAATACCCTTGGTCACATATTTGCCATACGATGACTTTACGGCGGCCCGTAAACTCATCGTATCTTCACATATCGTGCGATCTCTACGGGACAAGTTTGACTGTACGATTTTCGTACCGATTTCATGGACCTCCCTAGGGCATCGTAGCCTCTACGATTTTATTTACGTGAGTTTTGAAAAATTTTTAAAAAGGCGATAAGCCCGAGTCCGTAGACTTATCGTAGATGGCCAATCGTACGATCGACGAAGGACATCGCACCGAGACTTTGCGCTGAATCGTACAGTCATATGTACGATGTCGGCCATGTGTACTGGGTACTTGAACACTAAAATGACACATGGCTATACACATTCTCTGTGAACCCCCTGCCACGATATCGATACAATCTCTGTACGATCATCGAATCGATCCTGGAAGGCGGCCAAGGCGACTACAGCGGCATATCGTCTGCCGAATCTCTGTACGATAGCGTACCGATTTCGTACAGCTCAGCACCGGCCCCGAACTCAAAAGGCCCGTAAAAAACATTGCACGATGCTCGTACGTACGTCGCTAGCCCGTCGCCATTGCGATGCTGCTCCAAATCGTACAACTTTATCGTAGATAAAAGTTAACATACCGTGTACGCAGTCAACTGTGACCCGGATGCTGTTCCGTTTATCGTACGACTGAATGTACAATCAGCACACAACCTCGTTCGAGGGGTCCCTGCCGTCGATCGACAATATCATCTACGATAAGTCTACGGGCTTACGAGCTTACGGGATTGTTTTACAAATTGTCAATTTCACACTAAACAAAAAATCGTAGAGGCTACGATTCCGTGGGAGCCCGCTTGAAATCGTGCCGAAATCGCTACAGTCAAAGCTTGGTCAACGGTAGGGAGATCGTACGAATGCGAAGAGACGATGAGTTGACGCGGCGTGCACGTAAGTCATTCTGTAGACCAAATGTGACCTGAGGCGTTAGTGATCTGGTTTGCTTTACGATGATCGCAGGTATCGTCCACTCTCAGTATATACATGGCACAGTACTTTAATCAGCGTGAACGCCGAACTGCTTCTTTTCTTAATTCAAGCATAGCGTATCGTCTTCTTTTAAACATCTCCACACCAAACTCGGCGTGAAATTGGCTGAATCGAAGGCGTTAACAAATCGTAAATTCTTCCAAAATGTCTCAGTATATCTATAATGATTGTTGATGGTTTCACATCTGGTCATGATTGTATAGGAGATTATTTTCAACTTCCATATGAACTCCACAGAAGACCAAGATGTGATTCGTTTCATTGACCTACCCCCATCTCTGAACTTCACACAAAACGTTTCGTTTCATACACGTCAAACTGGCCACACCCTTGACCTTGCTATTTCGCGTACAATGGACAACTTTTATCAGCGATATTCCCTCAACCAACAGCCTTTTGTCTGATCATGTCGCTGCCAAGTGCTCCTTAGAAATCATATAAATCCCTAAGCCTATAAGATTGAGATCAAGAAGAGACGTATGCTTTCTAGATCTATGAATTGTGCATTATTACCATAAGCTGATATGACAATTATCATGGACAAGTGTGACTTTGCTCATTCGTTACTTCTGGATAAACATGTCCCTGTTATTACGCGAAGGGCGTGTCGACCGCATTCGTGGTGGTGCAGTCATTCATGAGCTGTGTGACGCCAGGTTGTAGAGCCTATTCTTCACAAGGGTTATAAGTTCAATGCCAGATGTGCCTGTCATAAAATGCAACAACAAACTCACCTAAGCTAGGATGGATTACAGCGCAGAAACCTCTCAGGCATTATAAAAAAAAAACCCGATATTGATTTTTCAAAAAAAAAATCAAGAATATTTCGCGGTAACTACAATCATCTGTGTGTACTGTTCGTTTTAATGTGAAGTAGTATTCAATTGACCAATTAGAGGGAGGTAAACTTGTTCAAAGACACTATAACATTGTGGGAGACCCGTTTAAAGTTTGTATTGATCTTATGTTATCAATTTTTTTTTGCATTACATAAGATCCACCATTTATTGATAAAACCACTACAAAGCTATTAATTACTGTAATTTGCCACAATAATTTGATCAATCATCTTCTGGTTAGCATACAACATTGACATATGAAAGATATATATTAAAGACAATATATAACATTGTGAAAGACCCGTTTAAAATATTGTCAAACTTTGCTATCTGATATATCTGACAGTACGTGTTTGAATGGACAAATAAATACAGTAGAACACAAAAGTTCAGACAGTTATGCTGTCACTTGTGAAATCTGTACAGATAAAAATTGGCACATGAATAATTCTCGGCTGATAAAAATTCCGCAACCCAGCAGTCTATGGGCAAAAACTGGAATGATTTTAACTGTTTCAAGCACTTAATGAACTTAATTTTAAACGTAATTTTTCAGTGGCTTCATTTTTGACCTTATCAAAGAGAGTACCATGTTGATTCATGTAGCTCATATTTTTTTGATGAAAATATTGTTATACTATGCCTTTAATAATAAATAT
The DNA here is from genome assembly GCA_001188425.1 of Eucidaris tribuloides. NCBI lineage: Eukaryota > Metazoa > Echinodermata > Echinoidea > Cidaroida > Cidaridae > Eucidaris > Eucidaris tribuloides. The sequence goes on from JZLH01S0524072.1 coordinate 28,371, forward strand.
GTTCTAAAAGTTAGTAGCGATTCATTCTAAATTTGCAGTTCGGACCCCAGTTTGAACTAATTGGTAAGATTTTATTCTGAATTGATTCGTATCATATGATCTTATGTTTTCAAAATATTTTTTTTTGCAGTACATAAGATCCACCATTCATTGATAAAACCATAACAAAGCTACTAATTATTGTAATCTGCCACATTAATTTCAGCAATCATCTTCTGGTAAGCATACAACATCGACATATCAAAGACATATATCAAAGAGATACAGTGACTTTTCCAAAAAGTTTTGCTAATGATCAACACAGAAAAATGTAATGATTGCTGTAGTATGAGTCATTAGGGAATAATAATAATAATAATAATAATAATAATAATAATAATAATAATAATAATAATAATAATAATAATAATAATAATAATAATAATAATAATAATAATAATAATAATAATAATAATAAATAACATTAATAACGCGCTTAATACTGACGTTTCTAAGCGCTGTAAAAGGAAAGATGTACAGAAATAATCCAAAAGTGGGATCGAACAGAATAAAATACATTTTTTACACATAAACAATGACGCAAATAATTATGTAAACATGCATTCGTTATCCCCAATATTTGGACAATACTCTAAGACATGTTGCGCAAATGCAAGTGACGAAACGGACGATTCGGGAAAATCTATACCCATTTTTTTATAGTCGTCACAGTTGTACCCAATTGATTTTAAATGGTTGGTTGGATACTTGGCTAGCCTTTGCAATTAGGACCTGAATTGTTTTTGTTTCATCAGGACTTTATTGAAAGATCAAGATAGGAACATATAAAGCATGAAGGAGGAACCAGGTCCGCATTTTCATTACAAACATAATACAGGTCAAAATGGATCCTACGAATACAAAATTATTTACAATACACATGTATGCATATAAAATAAACATGTATGCATATAAAACAAACGGCTGATTATAATTTTTTTACGGTTATAATAGTCTTACAACAACACCAACACCAACACCAACACCAACACCAACACCAACACCAACACCAACAGCTACTACCACCACCATCACCACCACCACCACTACTACTACTACTACTAGGCCTACTACTACTACTACTACTACTACTACTACTACTTCGACGACGACGACTACGATGACTACCACTTCTAGTACTACGACGACGACGATGAGTACTACTACTGTTACTACTACTACTACTACTACTACTACTACTACTACTACTACTACTACTACTACTACTACGGGCGTCGATCCATGTTTGGAATTGGGGGGCAAAAGTGAAAAAAATGCCCGAAAATTTCTAGCGCGCCAATTTATAATACAGAATTTTACGCGCGAATCGCGCCGGGAAATGTGACAATTATTTTGTATGTTTAATAGTATTTTTATGCCATGTTTAATGGTTTTATAGTGCTTTCCAATGCTTTTCAAAACATATATTTGCATTGCAACTATGAATTTTTTTCAAGTTGTCAAAATTATGGGAGGGGGGGGGGCAAATCGATATGTCTGCTCCCCAGGATCGACGCCTCTGCTGCTACTACTACGACGACGACGATGAGTACTACTGTTACTACTACTACTACTACTACTACTACTACTACTACTACTACTACTACTACTACTACAAGTACTATCATTAAATCAACAATTAAATTAATCAATAATTTGGGTAAGGGTTAACATCATACATCATGTCCAACAGACAGACCCTAAAATATTTATCCAATATTCCTGCTTCATACTACTTTGAATTGCGTAAAATTTCTGTAACAACGGAAAAGCTTGCACATCTTTTTGGAAACACATTGTATCGACTACTACATGGACTGTATGCCAGATTTTTGTGGTAAAGACAACTGCCACAAAGTTTTACGAAGTTTGGAAATTTGTTTATTGGTCTTGGAAACGTGTTGTGTCCAGTGCCTTCCGATCGTAGTACCATATCCCCCTTCTGTTGTATCCTTTCATACCAAGGCCACACACACATCTTCGTGCAACGTTTCATGCGCTATGCTATTCCACTTTGGCGTGGTGCATGTTGGAAGTCAATCATGCATCAATCCGTAATTAACCAAACCATCAAATAACTGACACAAACAAACGAATAAACAAACAAATAAACATAGAGAAATCCTACAGATTTGTCCTTGAAATCAGATCAGTGGATTTAGGTCACTTCTCTAATATGCCTCTGAGAAAGGTATGACCCGTGAAAGTTCAATATTATTATTCGTTGTGTACATATCTTTGTATCTGCCTTTCAACAAGTATAGGCCTACACAGGAATCAGTGGACAAATAAGTTTTGTGGTTACTATCAACCACGCGTGCAGCAAAGAAGCAGCTTTTAAGTTACGGCTCTCCTCGAAAACATCATGTGGCGTTGTGGAAGGACTGTGATTTTATCGCCGGTTTTTCTCATTTGGTTGCGTTTCTGCTCTTGCTTATCAGAGGTATGTATGCAAATGCAACTCTTAAATACAAAACTTCGTTTATAATGTTACCGGGTTTGAATCTCCCGCATCTTTTAAGACAATTTTTCGCGATGTCTGGGTAGGTTCCGGAGTTACGAATAATTCTGGAGGTGCATGTCGCACCAAAAATTGCACAAAAACGTGATTTCATGTAAAATTTCAATACAAATTGTGTGTTTTTTAGCCCCAAATCATAAATGTATGAATATTTTTGCTATTACTGATTCAAATTGATTAATTTCATGCTATTTATGATGGCAACAGTGTCACCAACAAATATCCTCGAAAAAACAATGAAAAACAAATGGTCGAAAAAACAAAGAAATACATAAGAAATAAAAAACCCAATAAAATACATAAGGAATAAGTTTAGATATCGTAAATTTTTCGGCAGTACATTTGCTAAAAACACTACAAAGAGTATCTAGGCCAAAAAATAGCACATTTGGAGCTTTATTTAGTGGCTTAGAGCAAAAGAGACGCATATCACGCATAAATTAGCATAATTAATGAAACGACGTTACTTAAAAATAATAATACAATTTTGTAGAGTACGTGGCGGACGACGTGCGTGCCGAATTTCGACGCGATCGCGCGGTTGACGGCCGATATCAGGTCAAAATCAAAACAATTTTTCTTTTATGAAGATTGGTTTAATAAGGGCATCGTCTTCATAAATGATCTTTTTAATCCACTCCATCCTGGTTACAAATTATTTGAAGAGTTAGTTTTCGATTTTGATATTTCAGTAAAGGATAGAAGAAGATACAGTTTTTGTTACAAAATATCCCTCGTCCATGGTTGGATGGGCCAAACAATCCTGATTCAGATATCCATGCCGAAATTATATAGAAATTATTTGAGAAAAAGAAAATTACTAAATATGCAATACTCAATATTTTTTGATGAATGCCCACCCGAGAATTGTGTTTCCTTTTGGAAAGATTCTTGCCCTCCTCCTGTCAATGTACAAGTAGACTGGGAAAAAATACACTTGTTGAATTTTAAGAGTACTATCGATAGCCGCTTTAGATCATTTTATTTTAAAGTTTTTCATAAGACAATCGCACTTAATGCCTTTTTATTCAAAAGTAAGAGAAAAGATTCCCCAAATCGTTTATTTTGTAAAAGTAATCCTGAAACAATTGTACATATTTTTTTGTGAATGCCCGGTGGTTAACAATGTTTGGGATGAAATTCTGTTAATAATAAACCAGAAACAGCAATCAAATATCACTATCTCCCTTTTTGAAAAACAATCTGGTATTCAAGGTGACAACTTTTTAACTTTTATTTCCTTTTTTTTCAAATATTATGTTCATTCTTGTAAATTTGGTGATATACCCCCTAACACTGTGGAATTTAAAGCTCGTGTTAAATGTATTAAAGACATTGAATACTACTTGGCAAAGAAAAACGGTAAATTACCGGCACATTTTAAGAAATGGAGATTTGATATTTGATTCATTGTGTTTCGTATCTGCTTACCTAGACTTGTATATATAATGTAAGTGCTGCTCTGTTCAATCATGTAAATAGTTTCTTGATTTTTATGATTCATTTTTTGATTTATATAATCAATAAAGATATAAAGAAAAAAAAAGAAATCAGAATAAGAGAAATAGCAGTGATATATACGAGATAACTGGCTTAACTTGGATTTTTTGGTGAAGTTTGAGAGCGTTTCCCATGTAAATTGTGCGTTTATGCCATATGAAACCGAACTCATGTATTCTAATCAGTATTATAATGAGTTTTTGCCCATTGACGTACCAAATTATTTTGCATTGATATTAATTGAAATAATTTTAATCTATCTATCTATCTATCTATCTATCTATCTATCTATCTATCTATCTATCTATCTACTATGTATCTATATGTGTATGTGTGTGTGTGCGTGTGTGTGTGTGTGTGTGTGTGTGTGTGTGTGTGTGTGTGTGTATGTTTTGCACGATTTTTTAATCACTTTGGGGCTTAAATCTCAGTGACATGATTGGGAGAAATAAAAAAATGCCTTTAGAACCAAACTGGTTGAAAGATAAATCAAATGTATACCAGCTGGAGTGGATCTCGCTGGAAGGATTTGTCTTGAGTTTGTTTACTTGAGGAGAATCAATCATGAACAGGCCAGTAGTTTAATTTTATCGGGGCACGATAGATTTAATCTCCATAGAAGCCTACACTAAAGATTTCTCTGTTACAAGGCATATTGATTGACATTAATTTAAAATGAGTCAACTTTTGACTCTAAAATCTTCACAGTAGAATGCCTGCATAGTTTATTTGATTCTAGAATAATGTTTACCCCAAGTTGAGGACTACCCCCAATCATGTCATTACCTTTAAAATGACCATTTAAAAATATATATATTTTTTTAAAATAAAATCTTTCAGAAACTTATGATGAACATTTTGACCGCTGTGTTGTATATGGTTCATTTCAGCCGAATATATGTAAACTGTTACCGAATAAGATACCCATAATTTATGTGGATATGTAACATTTTTGTTAAAATTTGAAAAATACAGACTAAAATCATCAATTCGCCTCGTTTGAGTAACCCATTTATGCATAATCACGTTCGAGTAATAAAGGCAAAAAATTATTATATTGTAGTGACCGAACTTACATTTTACGTAAATGTATTTTGTTCTCCAACAGACCTCTGACGTCATAAGCTTCCCAGTAGTCGTGTTTTGCAGCTTTGTACATGCCAACCTTGCGAAATCCCTATATGACTCTGTATTTTCAAAAGGTTAACCGCTGTATGAACAGGGGTGTGCTGAACCCCATTTCAATGGGATTGAACAGGCAATATGCGTTGTTTACGTGACGTATTGGCAAAACTATTTCATTTTTCCAAAACAGATTATCCTGATCGGCGAGCCATATCACAATAATACATGTGAACTGACCTGTTTTGTAATGGCAAAGAGTACTAAAGTGTCACGTCACTGTGGTTGTGTGAGCAAGTGTCGTCGCCATTGTCGCAGGTGGTTTCTACCAATAGGAGAGCTGCAATGGCACTAACTTATGGTTTGGCTATTGTCCACTTATACTTCCGAACCAGTTTGACGTCACACATTCTGCTCTCTTTTCTTGTAGCGACAGTATACCGACGCCATATCTTTCTCCTTAAAAGTAGATCAGGGCAGAATAACTTTGACCAGACTGCGGGTTATAATTAATAAAAACGAGTATTCCAAGGTGAAGACCTTTAGCCAAAATTTTACCAGAATTTCATGCATACTATAGTTCCATTTCTCTCCCAAATCTGTGAACATTTCTACCCCTCGTCTACCTATAAACAGAATACCCCTTCGCTGGATCTACATAACTTGCGACTGGCGGAACACACGTAATTAACACATTCAACCCGATGGTTCGAAAGGTTAACTCTTGTTTTTCGCAAACAATTCGGAAAGAAAGAAGAAAATGGTTTTGATTCTTCTCGGCTATTCTCCGTAATCTGCTCTCGAAATGAACTTTGCAAAAATCGCGTGCAATTTCAGCGTTGGCCTTGTGGCGTATTTTCTGCGGTTCATTAATTTTTTGATCCATTACACCCACCATTGTTAATGACGAAAACAAAAATGTTTTTTTTTTCGCTCTGATGGAGCAAAGTCATTCATGCAGGGTTATAGCTAGAAAGAATTCTGTGCCGGCTGTAGGAAGGAGTTATGCCAGCGGAGCGAGCAAAGCGAGCGTAGCGCTCCTGGGTTTCCACATAGAAAAAAAAAAACATTTGGCAGCATTTATTTTACAAAATACATCTTCGGCTGAAACGTAATGATGTTTTAAATACACGATTTATGTAGAGATTTAAAACATTTTACGGTCATTTTAAAGCTTTTCTGTGCCGGTCGGAGGACTAATAAATTCAGCTCAGTGGTGGTCGGCTTCAGTTTGTGCCGGCTACTACCGACCGGCGCCGACCGCCGTAGCTATAACCCTGCATTCATGTATTTTTTTTTCAAATTTAGGTTTGAAAGTCATTTGGCCGCAATATGGAGGAAGTTTTCGTATTATTATTCATGTTTTTAAATTTTGTTTGGCCCAAATGATGGTGTCAAATGCCAATGCAGATTCATCGGAAACATTCTGTCTGAAGAGATTTGCAACATCTAAAATTCTTGAATTTTAGTTCCAAAATAACATAGGCAAATGTAAGTTGTAACTTGCACTGTCAAGTTTCTCACTATAACACGAGTTGACCAGTGTACGGTTCGACCAATATATATTGGTTTAGAGGAATTTTCTCAGATATTCATGTGTAATTCATTAGACTATTTTAAACTTCCGGGCAAATAAGTATTCGGTTACGATAAATAGTACCAAAAACATGAACACAATGGATTAAGGGATAACATCATTGTCTGTTTAGCTTACTTAAGAGGTATATTTGTCTTATTATTCATTTTTATCGTTAGGCCTACCTGTAATTTTATATTGCATTTTTTATTTTTATTTTGCCCTTTATAGCTTCATGGCATTCTCACAGACGAGGATGTTCTATTGTATACTGGAAAAGAGGAATTTCAGGGTAAGTTCAACCTCGACAATATACAGTGTGTCTCAAAAAAGACTTTACACTTTGGAAATGGCCCCCAAATTAAAAATTATATCGAATTTTTGGAGAATTTTTATGGAAAGCTGAAAGTCTCTTCTTTCAAATGACACTAAAAAGTCTGAAATTGTTTTAAGCTTGAGTGAGCACTGCCCACTTTTGTAAAGGACATGAAAATTAGGTTGCGCAGGAATTGGCTAACAAAAGATACTAGCTCTCTTTGATTATGTGCGGAGCTAGGTGGGGATTGGGATATGTGATTGTGAATTAAAGATCTTGACTGAAAACATGGAAGACTACTGTATTGAGGCGAAGGCGTAGTGGGGTACGGGGTGATTGGGGTGGTGGGATGTGAGGGTGGTGGGGTGGTGGGGTGGTGGGGTGTGGTGGACTGGAGGTAGGGTGTGTTAGAATTACCTAAACCCACCACCCCACCATCCCCTCCACCCCCATACCCACCCCACCACCCCCATGATCCCCTTCACCCCCATACCCACCCCACCACCCCCACATCCCACTACCTCTACACCCGAATACAGTAGTCTTTGT
>JZLH01S0524072.1:37445-48882 GCA_001188425.1 Eucidaris tribuloides
ACACACACACACACACACACACACACACACACACACACACACACACACACACACACACACACACACACACACACACACACACACACACACACACACACACACACACACACACACACACACACACACACACACATACACACATACACACATACACACACACATATACATACAGATATATATATATATTCTTATAATGGTTATTAATTACCCATGTGTATGTTGCCAAAAAGCAGTAAAAACAAACCAACGAGCAATTTTATGTACTAATTGTCTAAAATGGGTTCATATTAAGTGTGTTAATATTTCTAAGACAGTGTATGATGACACAAGTGAACATTTCATAGGCTGGCAGTGTCCGATATGTATCATGCAACGATTACCATTTTATACTGAAGAAATTGATACAGAGCCCACCTCAACTACTGTGTTCTCAGAAATATCAAATGATAGCAATCGGTCATTCACATTTCCAACACAAAAGGGTGTGAAATTGGGGCATTTGAATATAAGAAGCATTAATAATGAAAATGACGAAGTTAATGCATTTTTGAAGGAATTTCCATATGATGTGTTAAGCTTATCTGAAACATGGCTTGATGAAAGCACTCAGTCAGCAATATTTAACATTGAAAATTATGTGTTCGAAAGAAAAGACAGATAATCCCACGGAGGTGGCATAGCTTGTTATATTAGAGAAGACATTAAGTATAAACGGAGAAATGACTTAGAATCTGAAACGCTAGCCTGTATGTGGCTTGGACTGAAACAAGGATGGCACTCTTCTTGCTTTTTGGGTGTCTATTACAGAAAACCAGACAGTTGTGTGGATGAGTTAAAAGACTTAGAAGCAAACTTGGAAAAAGTATTCGCAGTATCATCTAACGTGATTATTATGGGAGATTTCAATATAAACATGTTATCCAGAAGTAATTTTACCTAAAAAATCAACGAAATGTGTAATCTTTTCCAAATGAATCAAGTTATAAAAAATCCAACTCGCGTTACTCCACACAGTAGAACATTAATGGACCTAATTTTCGTTTCAAACGCATTTGGTGATTTGCATTCTGGTATTCACACTGTTGGATTAAGTGACCACTCACTTATTTATAAATTGTAAAAATAGAAAGTTCCAAAAATAAGCCAAAAATCAAGTCATTCAGATCTTTTCGAAATTTTAACGAAGAGAGTTTTTTAAGTGATGTAAGTAATTGTAATTGGGACAACATTGTAATTAGTGAAGACATCGAGAAGGCGTGGAATAGTTTCAAAGTGTCTTTTAATAATATCTGTAATAAACGCGCTCCAATTATAAATGTCAGAAAAAAGATAAATGGAGCTCCGTGGATCAGTGAGGAGTACCTTGCATTGGCCAGGGAAAGAGACTTTTTCAAACGAAAACATGACAAATTTACCTACGAAAATGTGGCAAAGAAAAATGAATTTTGGGAAAAGTATAAACATTATCGAAATAAAGCCAATAATATGAATAAAAAGTTGAAGAAATGTTATTATAATGATATGTTTTAGAATGCATGAAATGACGTTAAAAAAGACGTGGAAGGTAATGAAGAAACTTTTAGGAAACAAAAAGAATTCAGATAACTTTGAATGTTTAATAGATGGTGATAAAATACAGAATACTGATCAATTGGTTAATGAATTCAATAGGCATTTTAATGAAGTATCTGATACATTTCATACTCCATCGGGAGAAGGTATCAACAAATTGGAAACATTATACAATACCCCGTCACTTTTTGAATTTGAAGAAATTACAGTTGATTTCGTTATGAAAGAATTAAAATCAATCGATTGCTTGAAATCTATCGGTATTGATGCAATGCATCCAAAATTGTTGAAAGTGGCTGCGGAGGTGATTGGCCGGCCATTGACTGACCTATTTAATCGGTCACTTTTCTCATCACAAATACCCAATGAATTTAAAACTGCAAAAATATCACCTATCCACAAAGGCAATGCTAAAGATGAAATGAACAACTATAGGCCAATATCAATAATGCCGATACTTTCAAAAATTCTGGAAAAAGCAGTCCACAACCAACTGTATAAATATTTACATGTTAACAGTCTATTATCACATTGTCAATCAGGATTTAGAAAAAAATATTCTACTGCTACTTGTGTGTGTGATATCCATGAATATCTTCTTGATAACATGGACCAAGGATATATTACTAGTGCTATAATGTTGGATATGAAAAAAAAGCGTTTGACCTTATATCGCATAATTCAATTATACAAAAACTTCATTATTACGGAATAAAGGGTAAAGAATCGGCGTGGTTCCAAACGTACCTAACAAATCGTAGACAGTGTGTTTCAATTCAAAATACCACCAGTGATTACTTGCAAGTTAAATCAGGTGTTCCGCAGGGGTCTATACTGGGCCCACTGATTTTTTGTCTATTAATGATGTCACAAACCTAAACTTTTCTAGTAATGCAAGACTGTGTTTGTACGCCGATGACACAGCTCTGTTTTGTAAGTCAAGGAATATAACTGAACTTGAAACTTTGACACAATTGCAATTTGACAAGATTTGTGAGTGGTTTAAAATTAATGGCTTAATATTGAATGCTGAAAAAACGAAAGTAATGTTATTCACGCGTAAACAAAAATTATCACATACTAAATTTGATATACATTACAAAAATGATATACTGCAATTTGTTGATAATTTCAAATATCTTGGGGTTATTTTAGATAGTCGCCTAAGCTGGTCACATCATGTATTATACACTATTTCAAAGATCTCAAGAGCAATAGGCTGTATTCGGAGAATTAGAATGTATTTATCACGTAAAAGTCTCGTTAACCTTTACTTCGCCATGATCCTTCCTCATTTAGATTATTGCTGTACGTCGTGGGGAACTTACTCACAAACAAATCAGGTCAAATTGCAACGTTTACAAAACAAATATATCCGATTTATATACGAGGTGAATCGCTACACATCAGTGTCCTCGTACTTGCGTGATTTGCGGTGGCAGTCAGTTGATGAAAGGATGAAACTTCAGCATTGTGTTCTCGTTTATAAGATTTTAAACGATCAAGCCCCATCCTATCTAAACAGACTAATGAGCTTAAGACCAGTCTTTTATTATACTCGATACGCTTTGAACAGTCCCCTTTTCATCCCGCAAGTACATACAGAATACAAAAAAACGCTGTTTTTCTTACTATAGTCCCTGTTGGTTTAACAAGCTACCACATAGCGTTCAAAATTCTCCTTCATTAGCTCTTTTTAAAAAATCATGCCGTAAACTACTTCACATTTTATAACACTACACTATCCAATTATTTTTCACTTTTTGTCTCCTTTTGTCTGATATTTAAGAACTTTACCGTGACCCTACTTTTTGACCTTCGCTCCAAATTCATCAACTGACTGCCATCGTGGGTCGCGTAGGTGCCAGGAGGCTGATACACTTTATTACATCCATACTGTTATGTTTTTTGTTTAACCATAGTTCTTGCCACATTAACTTACCTTCTATTATTCTCAATATGCTGCCAGCCACATAGTATTTAAGTTAGATTTGTTTTCCATATTCGTCTGATTTTGAAGTTTCGATATCATATATCTATCATAATATCGTCTCATTTCGCTTTGATTATCTATTGATTTCTACAAATCTTTATGTTTTCCCGTAGTTGTCTTTCCGTTATTTTTTTATTGAACTGTAATTAAACTTATGATTTACTTTCAAATTTAATGTTTTTGCCTACCTATCTTTTTTACATTAGTAAGTCTACAATTTGTATTTTTATTTATTTACTCGTGCAATGTATGTAATTATAAGGATAATTTTTGTTGTGTTTTTATATTTATATGACCTTAGTATTTTTATCTATACGCAGGCTTTCTTGTAAAGCAGGTCCACTTAATCAGTGGACCTGAATGAAACTACCCTGCTAAAAGAAGATTCAATAAATAAATAAATAAATAATATATATTATAACATATATATATATATATATATATATATACATATATATATATATATATATATACATATATATATATAATAATATATATTATACATGGAGAGTATCAACTAATGTTCAGCAGAAAAGTGCTCAATGCAGGTATTTCCTTAACTCAAATCGTGTCCTAAAAACATATTTGAGGCACTATTTTTAATCACAGGAGTAAATTGAAGTGTCTCCTTAATATTTCTTCCAGGAATATGAATATAATGTGTAAAAGATCAATTTCTATGTTAGAAAACACATCTTAAAAGATTGAAGATTGAAGAGCTGCTGCCTTTTATATACCTTTCTATTTTGTTAATTGTACACGATTCGGTACAATGTGTTTGAATTTTCAATACACTTGTTTTCAGAAAAAAATGTATAAAACATTATTAAGTAAGTGAAAGGTGTGCGAGATGAAGTGAATTGCATCTTTCATGGTATATACTGAAAGCTGCTTCGCAATGTCATGCTTGTTTAATGAATAAAAATGCCAGATTGAATTAACAGCTTAATGCCAACTAATGTGTCAATAACAAGAAGATTGGCCCTGAATATTTTGTGACGAGGTGAATACTGTTAGGGTCATAATATGACTCTGTCCTTGCCTTTTCATTCATAGTGGTGTTGCCTTTAATTCAATTTATATGTGAATGAGGAAGTGGGTATATTTACTCCAACCAATGAACCGTTCCAGATTGCAGTCATTTTGGTCAAATCTTCTTCTTTGTTGAGGAAATTCATCAATTTTTTTAATGGTGTATATGGTGTTTAATTCTGGAATATCAGGTGAAATACACGTTCAGATTTCTTATTCATACAACAATAGTTGAGAAAAATTATCAATGATTTCATAAATAATTTAAATCCTCGAAGGCACACCGGTTATGAAGAAACACAGACACAATTTCCAACACAAATAATATTTATGTGGCCGGCGGGAAGCGCCTAACGTCTTTTAAATTTCCACCTTTACAATCGATTCTGATCATAAAACACAAATGAAATCACCTATACGACGAGTTTGCTTCATAATGTGGTGATTTTAATTTTCACAAATGTTTGAACATTTGAGCGAATTTAGCAGGTTTTCTTTTATATATTGTAACGTCTATGCCAAAGTACCGTTTCCTTACTGCATTTTTAACGATGACTTATGAGACAAGTGCAAAGGCAATACCTATCTATACAGCATGTGCCAGAAATAAATGTCCCTCTCATAGACCACAGAATAATTACCAAAATCAAGCTTTATACTCAATTAAGCTTACATATTTAGAAAGGCCGTTTAATCTTGTAATACCTGTGAAAATTTCAAAAGTCTCACTTCATTGGTTTTGAATACACATGCTGATATGTAACAGCAGTGCTCTTCAACCCATCCCAAATTTGATAAAAAGAAAGGCACATCACAGATCTTTTATACCTAATTTCCTGCTTCACTTCAATCATCTCAACGACTATTCATTAAAATTGTTAACATGAAAACCAATCAAAGTTCCAGAGTTCCACTGGTCGTGTTTTCTTTCACAGAGTGCGTTCCACTTATGGTTTGTCCTTCCACGTCCAGCTTGTCAACATTTATTGTTCTCCTGCACGCACTTCCACCTGATTTACATACAGGTTGATGTATTGGTATAGCACTGCAAACTTGGAATGGGCTGAAAAGCACTGCTGTTACGTAATAGACTGTGTATTTAAATCCAATGAAGCGGGACCAATGACATTTTCACAAAAGTTAGAAAATAAAATGGGCTTTCTAAATTTGAACCCCAAATATAGAATGATGCTTGATTTTGGATTTAATTTAGCAGTCTATCAGAGGGAAATTTTTGGGGGACACTCTTTATGTATCTATCAAAAGTCAGTTGAATAATTTCGAGAAAAAGAAGGACAAGGGAAATCATATTTTTAATCATGTTGATTTTCCCATTTTACAAACTTCACAATGATTGGTATTGGTATTGGTATTTATTTCCGTGAGTATCAAAACAAATTAAAATATACGGCTGGATAGCCTCATTCAGCGTAGTAAAACACTGTTTTTCAAGAGGGTCCATTTATATATTTAAAAACTCGTTAACAATGAAATCGTTAATGGTATATACAATGAAAGAAAATGACAAACTAAACCATAAACTGTAATTATTTGAACGGAATGTCTCGTTGCATAAATACCTACACAATAAATCAAATTAATATAAAATAAGGAAAGGAAGTTAACACAGTAAAGTATAATATTTGCAATTAAAATGACAAAAAAGTACAATTTTCAGCTATATACATGTCTCGAAGTCACCTACAAAAACGGCTTACTCAATATAAATCAATAAATTCGAAATAAATTAGGATTGAACAAATCATTGCTGTGTTATATTCTACATATATGGCAAAATTTGTTTTTTTTTTTCAGGTGCACTTTGAATGTATTTAAACTGGGGACTCTTTTGGTATTCAATGGAAGTTCATTGAAACTTGTACCACCTCTGTAAGAAACTGTTCGTTTACAATAATTACTCCTTGGTTTTTGAATACAAAGATTATATTCAGAGCGTAATAAATATACAGTTTTCCTTGACCTTAAAAAGATCACTTACGTAAGATGGAGTAAGACTATTTAAAGCCTTATAGACTAATTGCAGAAGATGTTTTGTTCTTCTAGTAACGAGAGAATCCCAGTCAAGAATCTTATGTAGTTCTTCACTTGATATATGAGAATGTGGATCAATATTTAAAATAATACGGCTCGCTCGATTTTGTAGTTTTTGTATCATATAATTGTCTGACTCTTTTTACCAGAGTCCCACACTATATCTCCATAATCTAATTGTGGAAGTATGAAGGAGTTATATATCAAATTCAGATTTCGTCTATCGACAATACAACTGATTCTCCTCATAAAGCTAATCATTTTACTTACTTTATTGCAAACACTATTAACTTGTGTATTCCAATTCAGTTCTTCATCAACATTAATACCTAGATACTTCACACAATGAACCTGGTCAAGGATTCTGGAATTAATATTTAAATTGAGAATTCTATGTTTGTTTAATAATTTTTTGGTTGCCGATAAGCATACTGTTTTATCACTGTTGAGACTCAGTTTATTCTTATATATCCACGAACATAGTTTATCTACATCATTTTGTAATGATTGTTGTACTGTACGAGGATTGTTATCAGAAAAATACAGTATCGTATCATCTCCATATAAGTGAATATTACAAGTATCGACTGTTTTCACTATATCATTTACATACATTACAAAAAATTGCGGTCCTAAAATAGACCCTTGAGGAACCCCATAGGAAATACGCTGTTCATCTGAAAAAGTGTTGTTTATTTGTGTAACGATTAGTCTATTTGCTAAGTAATCTCTGAATCACTGGATACTTGAATCATCAAAGCCTTTGAGCTTTAATTTAATATATCATGATCCACTGTATCAAACCCCTTTCGTAAGTCTACGAATACTGCACCAGTATAACACTGTTTGTCCATTGCTTGGAGCCAGTCGTCTGTGACCTTAACAAGAGATGTTAGTGCGGAGTGCAGTAGCTTAAATCCGGATTGCTCCATAGCCAATACAGAATTAAACTTAAGGTAGCTAGAAAGTTGTTTATGTATAACACGCTCCAAAAGTTTGGATACAACAGGGAACAAAGATATCGGTCTGTAGTTATTTGTCTAGTTTTTTAAACAGAGGAATTACCTTTGCGACTTTCCACCGAGAAGGTACAACTGTTTCTGCAATTGATCGATTTATAAGATACGTAAGACAAGGCGTAATCACAACGACTAAAATTGGGGTTAAGCTAAAAAGAAATTGGGGGGGGGGGGGTGGAATCCCCTAAACAAAATGAAACTATTTCATATACCGAAGAATAGAATTAAAAACAATGGGTGTTATTTTCAGTGCGTTAGGAATCTTAATATCAGATGAATGCTGTTTTGTGCGTCTTAATAATGAAGTTTTGTTATAAGACTGCCCTTTTCAATATTTGCACAAAATTCACGGGTAATAAGACTACTTCCCTCAAACTTTAAACAATTGCCTTGGCGTCTCAAACTCGAAGACAATATCGCTTGACAACGCATTTTTATCATTTTATAAAATATATTGGTGCCATGATTGATCACAAATTGACATGGCATAAACACATTTGTGACGTCTGCAACAAGATTTCGAAAAGTATTGGTGTTATGTATAGACTCAAAATGCTTCCCCAAAGTATTTTGGTTATGATTTATAACGCCATAATGTTGTTTGGGCAAATTCTTCAGATTACTACATGTTAAGACTTCACAGGCTACAAAAGAAAGCAATTAAAATTATATCTAACTCTCACATGTTAGGCAATTATCATCTTAACTCTACATGTCTAGGCCGTATCCTTAACGTGTTTGATTTAAATGAGTTCAATATTGCTATTCTCGTGTATATGTCTGTATGTGTTCAAGAAATATCATTCCAATGATGTTTCCAATTCTGTTTATTTTAGGGGTCCTAACGTATGGAATGCTTTATCTGCTACCATTAGAAAAAGCTCAACTTTAAATTCATATAATACGAGACAAAGCCATTCTTTTGCAAAAATATTCTCGGGGATGTACTTATTCATTGACAGGTTCCATAACCTTTTCAGGCATTTTTTTCTTCCTCTTGTTTTCGTTGTCTGTTTGTCTTTGTCTTGTGAAATTTGATATGGTAATGATGGTACTTATTAGGGGTTGGCATTTCATAAGGCTTGTTATTGCTCTTCAGCCAACTCCTCATTCTCATTGCTCTTTGTACATCTGTGTTAAGTTTAAGTTTTGCACACGTAAAGTTTGAACTGTATCTACATGTTTTTGTATTTGTAAGATTTGAATGATGAATGGAATAAACAAACTGAACTAAACTAAAATATTTGTACCGTCATGTTGGCGCCCCAAGCCCCCGCTGCGAATTATTCACTTCACTGACTAGGAAAATTTTACGTCATTAAACAACATTAATAAAAAAAATAATGATGACGATAATAATGATAATGGTACTGCGGAATGAAAATAGGGGTTATGACTGTCCAGGAGTTTAATAATCATATCATTAATGGCAGACATATTTTGAATGGCTCAAGGTTTTTTTCATAATAATGCACTGCCTTCCAATCCAATTCCAGACAATATTTTTCCAATTCAACAGATGTATTCATTCAACTGAGCGAGTTGTCGACGGCTGGTATGGCTGGAAACCATTTTTTTTACCTTGGATTTGGAACGAAAAAAATTCGTTGCTATTTCAACCCCCAATCCCTACCGCCACCCCCCCCCCCACGCGAGTTTTCGACGGCTGTCGTGATAGGAAAACGTTTTGGACCTTGGATTTGGAACGAAATTTTTTGTCACTACCCCCCCCCCCCTCCCTCCCCGCTGAGCGCTGAGCGAGTTTCCGGCGGTTGGCGTGACCGAAAAAATAGACCTATATGGCAGCAGATGAACACCCCCCCGGCAAAATCCTGCGTACGCCTCTGACATTATTACCTCTGACACTTTTACCTCTGACATTATTACCTTTGACACTTTTACCTCTGACATTTTTACCTCTGACATGATTACCTCTGACATTATTACCTCTGACATTTTTACCTCGATATTTTTACCTCTGACATTATTACTTCTGACACTTTTACCTCTGACATTATTACCTCTGACATTTTTACCTCTGCATTATTAGATCTGACATTATAAGCTCCGACATTATTAGCCTCTGACATTATTACCTTTGACACTTTTACCTCTGACATTATTACCTCTGGCATTATTACCTCTGACATTATTACCTCTGACATTTTTACCTCTGACACTTTTACCTCTGACATTATTACCTTTGACACTTTTACCTCTGACATTTTTACCTCTGACATTATTACCTCTGACATTTTTACCTCTGCATTATTAGATCTGACATTATAAGCTCCGACATTATTAGCTCTGACATTTTTACCTTTGAAATTATTACCTCTGACATTTTCACCTCTTGACATTATTACCTCTGACATTATCACCTCTGACATTATTACCTCTGACTCTTTTACCTCTGACATTTTTACCTTTGACATTATTACCTCTGACATTAATACCACTGACATTTTGACCTCTGCATTATAAGATCTGACATTATAAGCTCCGACATTATTAGCTCTGACATTTTTATTTTTGACATTATTACCTGTGACATTTTTACCTCTTGACATTTTTACCTCTGACATTATTACTTCTGACACTTTTACCTCTGACATTATTACCTCCGACATTTTTACCTATGACTTTATTACCTCTGACATTTTTACCTAAGACATTTTACCTCTGATATTATTACACCTGACATTTTTACCTCTGGCATTATTACCTTTGACATTTTCACCTGGCACCAATTTTCCATTACCTATGTTTAGAAGTACATTTGTATGAGTAGCTGGAAGTAGCCTAATACAGGAGTCGAACAAAGAAAATCTATCGTTCTTCATGAGATATTAGATGCTATATAATTACAGATGTTTGGTAGGAGTAGAAGATGAAAGTAGTTTAATACTGTAGTTGAAAAACAAAACACAGTGATTCAATAATTCTGTTATGCAGGCGCGACACTGTCCCAAAGTTGAGCAAAGATGGACACACGATAAAGAAATTTTCAAATTCGGCTCTGATCGTGTAAGCATCGGGCCATTCGTGAGAGCATCTTAAGCCATCGTGTGACCTTTTATAGGCATTGTACTTGCTGTAGCTTTTCAGTGGCTTTGTTGTTCAATTTCGGGTTAGCTTCGTGCGATTGAAAATTTCATATTCGTGTGACCATCTTGGCCAATTTCGGGACAGTGTGACGCCACTTTAATATATATTAGATGCTCTATCATAATACACGTTTCAGCTATGTCTTAATTATAGTATACTGTTTATTATGTAAATGCTGGACTTTAATAATTACTAAAGATTTGTCATAGTTTCAAGAGCATGTATTTATATTCGGATGAATGAATGAATGAATGAATGAACTAGACACATCACGACAGGATTCAAATAGTAATGACAAGTTTTGTTTAATTATGCTTTTCCAAGGTTTCGATATCATAATCCCGGAATTCTACGACGAAAGACTCGAGAAAAGAAGCACAGAACCCTCTACCAGTCCAACGAATATGCATGTCAAGTTTCGCGCCTTCGACGACGAATTCCTCTTAAAACTCAGAAGAAACGACTGGCTCGTAACTCGAAATCTCCGAGTAGAGTTCTTGGGTGAAAATGGCGAAATAAGGACTGAAGACATCCCGACTAAAAACTGCCATTATCACGCAGAGGCTACTTCACATCCGGGGTCAGTCGGGGCAATCAGCTCTTGTTCAGGATTGGTACGTAAAATTCAGAGCCTTATGCATGGATGTACAGTCGGGGAGGT
>JZLH01S0524139.1:17321-37988 GCA_001188425.1 Eucidaris tribuloides
CAAAATCATTCAATCAGAAAACACTCTTATGATAGGACATAAATATCAACATAATTTACCTACCCTTCTCAACTGCAATGCGGAAATTTATGCTGTAAGGCACAGGTAAGGCCGGTCGATGTTGGAGTACCAAAGGAAAGGCATCTTTCTTGAGCACATTCCTTGGCTTTCAGCCGGTGAGTCTAGCACGCAAGTCATCCTTTCAGTCACTGTGCACAAAGTGGTCACTACATATGACAACATGCCAACTGTGTTTATATCTCGGTTCATGAAATTTTTCAACCTTTATTACCGCAACCAATTTCTGGAACAATTCTGGATCCTTTTCCTTGTTGGGAATAGTGTGGAAAGATTTTTCCAACCCTTTCCCAGATGCATTTGAACATCCTAACGCTTGGCAGTACACCATTGCAAATGCCAAACTTGCCGAAGAAACTACATACATGTATACATAGTGCGCACATCCGGGACATTGAATTCGCAGTTCTACGCGAAAAGTCACAATCTCCCGGATGGTATAGACTTTGGACATGAAAATGGCGATCACTGTATTGTTACAAAACAGCTGATGTGTCCCACATTTGATATCATATAATTACCCTTCTAAGGGCCGCATAAGTGAGTTTTAATATAGAATGTTTTTTTTTCAATTTACCCTTTATGTGATTATGGGACGAGAAGGCCTGGCTTTCGTTCTTCTTTCAGGTGTGATTTTGTTTACATTGGTATATGTCTCAACATTTTTTCCTTCTTGAAGCATCTTCGACTCCCCCATCTTGCTTACTACCTTTTCATACAACACAAATAATACAATTCCTGCGGTAACACTGTCTTAACTGCCTTCCACATTGCTGCCACGAAGTCCATCATTACTTCTGTTACTCTTGGTGGAGATGGGAGTGCCTGGATGAGGGCCCTCAATGCAGACTTGTATTTGGACTTCCTCTTCCCCGACAAGAGCATGTAGCACAGAGGTTCTTGCTTGACACATTCCTCCTTTTTGATGTACGTGAATTGTGACCAGCTGATGGAATGGGTGCTTCACCACCTGAAAAGACCCATCAATGAACCACGTCTGGGCTCTTGCCAGCAGATTAAGGTGGGCCTGTGTGGTCATCACCAAACTCCTTTCCACAGGCCACCAGATCAGAAACAATGAAATCTATGCAAATGGAAAAATACAAAATATTAAAAGTGTGACTCCAAGTTTTGATGTATTTTCTTGTGTCATCTATTTTTTGGCATGGTTTTGTTTTGATTGGTGAAGGGGTGGGAGGGAGGGGTGAAAGGAGTGGGAAAAGCATGGGATCTAAATGTTTTTCAAGAAAAATTCTTTTTTTTCGGGTTTGTAATTTAGATTTATTTTTCATGGTAATTGAATCTGCTGATGGTGTCTCCCCATACTGCAAGACCCTGTGTATATGTAATAGGAAACAGTCATTACCTCAGTCATAAATTCCCATAATAGATGTGAAATTAAAAACTTGTTGTGGGTTTACAGTCATTATGTGTTCATAATTTGGCCCAATTGATTTTGTTCATATAGTACTTTTGTCTTTTGTGATAATCAGTTTATCAAAACACATGTCATCATTGCCAGAGGTAATGGTGATAATGGATTTCTTCTTCATCGCGGCCACCTGTCTGGGAATACCATCGTACTTGCATTACCCATCCCCTACAGGTATTACCAGATGGTAGAAACAGATTGTGAAATCGGCGATCATGAAGAAATTTTGATTGCTGTTAAAGACTTGTTCTATTCGTTCCAGGATGGCGGCAATATCAAAGACTTGTACCAGAGCCCATGGTAACGCCACTGGTAAATTTAATGAAGGGGACATGAGGACTAAGCGCACGTAATCCCACTCGGATGTGGTTTGTAACAATGGGTCTTTCAATTCATCGAGGCATGATGCGATTTGATCCACGACCTCTCTCATTCTTCCCAAATCTGTCCTATCTTTTTTGTAATTGTATGAAACTTTCTGGACACCAACATTTCTTGAAGAGCCATGATCACTGACGGGTGGACCTGTGTGCTATATAATTATCCATTATTTATTGTTATTTTAAGTGTCCAAATCTTCCCTTAACTACATTAGACATCAATAAGTTTATACTTAGACTACATGTCCATGAAGGTGTAACTTCCATATTTCACACTTTGTCCAGGTGAGACAGATTGCGTATCTCCTGTAATAAGCTTGTCATCTGTTTCTATTTTGTTGAGCAGCTGGTGCCAGAGGCGTTAATCCTATGGGGGCAGGGGGGCGGTCGCCCCCCCCCATGAAATATTGGGGGAGGAGGCAAATCAATATGTTTCAATAATTTTGAAAATGATAAAAATTCGTAATATGCAAAGCAAATATATATTTTAAAAAGCATTTGAAAGCACTATAAAACCATTAAATATGGCTTAATAATACTACGAAACATACAAAATTCTCAATTTTTCAAAAATTCTGTATTACAATTTGCTGCGCAAAGCGCGCCAAAAATTTTGGATACGTTTTTTTACTTTTGACCCCCCCCCCCCCCCCAACCAATCCGAAACATGGATCGATGCCCCTGGCTGGCGCTGTGACGCCCATATAATAGTAGGGTGAAGATACTCTCTCTAGTCGTCCAAGAATGTTTTTCTGCTGTAGGAATTCCTGTTTAGAAGACGAGAGAACATCGAGTTCATCAGTCAGATTTTGGTTGCCTGTGTTAGAAAGCATTACCCCATTCTTTTGGCTATTGACTTTCCTCTTTTTGTTTTCTAAAATCCTCCCTGCGGACCCTGCCCCAATTCTTTTATATATTCACTGAAATCCCCTTTCATTTAGTTATTAACCAAAATGTGTTTGGTTTTGAACTTTTTTTGCCCTGTTTTGGGGATTTGATTTTGAATTGAGCGGCTTTTTCGTTTTCATTTGCCCTTTCCTATTGGC
This sequence comes from Eucidaris tribuloides, assembly GCA_001188425.1. Lineage (NCBI taxonomy): Eukaryota > Metazoa > Echinodermata > Echinoidea > Cidaroida > Cidaridae > Eucidaris > Eucidaris tribuloides. The sequence goes on from JZLH01S0524139.1 coordinate 20,258, forward strand.
ATGCCCCTTACCCTTTATGGAGGGTGGTTTTATTGTTTCAGTTTTTGGGAGGACCCTTTTCCTACCACCCAGTTGTAAACGGGGTGTTCCTACAGGTTGTTCATCATGAGTCAATTCGTCATCCTAAATTCCTTAGATTCCTCATTCTGAATGTTCCTTTCTGGGCAGGATTATTCTTGAAAAACATCAATACCCTGTATGACCTGGTCCCCAGACTCCTGTCTGGGGGTCCTACGGAGCTTCCCCCTAACGCGCCTTAGCTTCCTTCGCCACGTTCGCCTGGCTGGGCCCGATGGTGGGGGGCTGCCCATGATCTCATATACGATGTCTGGCATTTCGTCATGAGAAGGTGATGGCGGCGGTGGTGATGGTGGTGCTGTTGATTCCATTTCCTCATTGAGGTCATCAGGGGCCTCAATGGAAAACTGATCAAATTCTTAAAAAAATAGGCAATGGAATTGAAATAAACTGGTGAAATGATAAGCATCTTATATTTTGATACGTGCATTAGTGTAATATTTATGCGATGTGGTGCGGTGCAGTGCATGTGTGTGGCGATGTCAATATTACTTATCTACCATTTACATGTTTGACCTACGAGTATTAGTGGGCCATACAGCCGTCTGGCGTTGGCCGCCGCCAGCGACAACTGACAGGGGGCCTTCCCTTTCCTCAGGTATTCCATAGTAATTTTATCAGAAAAAGAAATCATCCATTTATGTCACTTCACAATTCTTTCACCATTGTAAGTTCCATTCTTAACATTGTATCCATCCAAGCCAAAGTGAGTTCTTACCTCCATCAGTTGTGGTGTGTCTCACCTCTCCCGAAGACCCTGGAATGCCTCAGCAATCCTGTCTTGTGGCAGGTATGGCTGACCTAGCATTTCCTTCAATACTGCCACAGTCAGCCCAACTTCTTTGCTAATCTGAGATTCTGTATGCGCTGTCAAATGGCCTGCTTGAGATGAAACGTGCAACCAATGTACTGAACCTGGATAACATAAGTTGGGGTGACAAAAAAAAAATCCCCTTTTTGACATTCATATTTTGGGAATCTTTTTAGCTGTAATTAAATAAAACAGTTTTTAAAAGTATTTTTCCAAAAAAATGTTTTCATTAGGTCATTTAGCCTCAACCACAAAACATTCACAACCGACCGACCTTATTTAGCGAGTCTCTGCCATAGAACAGGCTATTTTTTATAGATTTCAGTGTTTTTGTTCTTGACCTATGATGAGGTTTAAATAAAATATGATTGTCTTTCAAAGTCCTTACATGTTTTGATGTACATTCTTTATCGATGTTTATTTGGAATATAAGTGTCAAATCAAATACACACACACAAAGCATGCCTACAAATGGCGCAAAACTTTAATTTGCATCCTCTCCACCCTTGTACTGTCCTGAAACTTCACTGATCAGTGGGTTCTGCAGATTCACAAGAGCAGCGCATACCTTAAACATCAATGAAGCATAGCAGCGCATATATGAGGAATAAAGTCCAAAACGGCGTATCTCTTTATCTTTACAGTACGTGTCCAACATGAACTCTTGCTCTTGCAATTTGGATTGTAAAAACTGATTCCTGTCTGATGAACACACCATTTGTCAGAAATGGTGGCAAGTTGAGAGAGACTCCTTGGGGCATTGAGTCTTGAATGAGGAACCCTTTGTCTGCTGACACCAAGTCCCCTGCATGCAACTGCTTCAGAACCCCGCTCTCTGCTACAATTTCCTTGTCTGACTTTGATCCGGGATACAAGTTGCTGACAAATGTAATAACTGTGCAGCATAAATTGTGCATATTACTTTCAATGTTTGGTTGCAATATCCCTGTCCAATGAAGTCTAATGTGGGTATATAGGAATTGGCATACAATTGGGCGGGCGGGTGGTCTTCTATCCGTAATATTACAGGTAAATTTGCAAGTTATATTTGAAGTAATCATAAAATTCTGCATGCTTTTAAAGATTTTTCATGTGAAAATTTCATGGTATAACATTACTCATCAGAAACTGCTGTGACAGATAAATTTTGCCATGTACCTTTCTTTAGGTTCTAATTCTATCAGGGTTTGAGATTAATTCAAGACTGGTAAATGACTGCTTGTGGTACCCACCCGGTACAGGATTTACCAAATAGATTGTGAAGTCTGGGTTCATGAAGAAATTCTGATTGCTGTTCAAAACTTGTTCTATTCGTTCCAGGATGGCAGAGATGTCAGTTTTGTACCCGAGCCCACGGTAAGGCTACTGGTAAATTTAATTGAGGGGACATGAGGGCCAAACGTGTGTAATCCTGCTCGAAAATATTTTGTAACAACGGGTCTTTTAATTTGAGGCATGCCCTTATAAAAATGAACAATCTTAAACAATGGGAATACCATGGTAGTACCATGGTATTGACCATTGACCATTACCATGGTTCATTTTTGTAAGGGTGAAGTGATTTGATCCACAACCTCCCTTATCTGTTCTATTATTTTATGCCGGGATATTCTCTGGTATTAGAATTCCCATTTAGAAGATGATGGGAAAATGTCAGGTACATCTAACGGAGTTTGGTTGCCCATGTCTGAAGGCGTACCCCCATTCTTTTGGACATTGACTCTCCCCTTCTTTTTGTCGCCTAAAATCCCCCTCCCCTTCTTTGATGTATTCACTGAACTTTTCCCTTTCAAAGCATGATGCATAAATCCGCAACCTCCCTTATTCTTCCCAAATCTGGATTATTTTTGTTATTGTATCAAAATTTGTCAAGAGGTTTGGTTGCCCATGTTTGAAGGTATTCCCCCATTTTTTATGCTTTTGAATCTCCTCTCCTTTTTGTTGCTTCAAATCTCCACCCCCCCCCCCCGATGTATTCACTGAACTGCCCCTTTTGTTTTGTTATTAACCAAAACATGTATGGTTTTAAACGTTTTCTTGCCCCCATATTGGGGAATTGATTTTCAAATTGAGTGGCTTTTCCCTTTTCCCATTGGCATCCACCTTAACCTCTTTGGATGGTGGTTTCGTCGCTTCAATTTGGCGGAGGACCCTATTGTTAATCAGGTGTTCCTATGGGCTGTTCATTATTCAGCCGATTCCACATAGTCATCGTTGTGATTGACATGAAGCAGTGGGGGATGGGATGACACTAACCTTCCAACTTCATTGTAATGGGTAGTTCTGGGAACATCACAATTTTTTACATAGTTATCATGGTTATGTACTTTTACGTACAGCAACTTAGTTGAACTAGTAGTACTTGTATTAGGGCTATTAGTAACATTAATGCTAGTAGTACCCACATCTATCTAACATGAGTTAGGAACATCATGTTCACTTACCCCAATTGTTGCACCTCCTCTGTGGGGGTCCGATGTCTGCAGTGGGGAAAGGCTAACAACCTGTTTCATACTGGCATCAACAGGGTTGGCATATTTCCCGGTCAGAATCTTATTTCCCACCCAATCGTCCGGGAAATATAAATTTCCCCCATTGACTTTGTACACGAGAAGGCAATTTTATATCGGACAGTGTCCGGGAAATATGACAAAAAGTGGGAAATATGCCAACCCTGGGCATCAATGGCCTTCTCTCAATGTGAAGAAGTAAGAGCAAATGTTTCAGCAAGAATGTTTTGCAGTTTAGATTTGAACGTTTCGGTATGCTGTGAATTAGATGGACAAGTCGTGCCTATGAACCATTGTGAATGGTCATAAGTTCAAGGCAAAGTAGTGAGAGTGATCTTGAAATGATTTCATTATATACCTAGCTAACGCCGACATGCTCTAAAGATTCAGTCTTCAATAAACTGTGGAAACAAAAATTTCAAGTTAAAACAAGTTTATTAATGTTATTTTGCAAGATGGTTTGTAATCTATAGATAATACCAAGATACAAAGGAGGGCGTAAACCCTCCAGAAACCTAGCTGATGCATTGTGTCTTGCAGTAATTTAATGAGATAATCCGGGTCTAGACCTGCTTCCACCCTATCGAGATGATCATCATCGAGATCATGGAGATCTCCACAAAAATTGATCAGATCATTCTTACAGAGGTTCATATCTAGAGATCTGGGGTATAAATCAGACTCCAGACACATTTTCAAAATGAATGAAAAATAAACAACGTAAAATTCAGATCAGATTGTATGATACAAATATATATTGATATGGTCAAAGCGATTCAATTTTTGTGTAAGAGAAAAGAAAAATGTCTGCCCATTAGGCTAGATTTGATGTTTAACAACATTTTAAATTATTGTTTAAGAATAGGGCAATGAAGCTTGGAAGAGCATGTACCAATTATTTACTTCGACTGTAGGCCTTCCAGATCGATGTTAGTGAATTGTGGTGCCACCAACCCTGGCTTACAAGGAGGGCACATCTACCGACCATAAGCAGACTGCTGCAGAAATCCAGTGTCCAGATCTGTCCAGTCATGGCGTGTGATCCCTTTATATGATGTGACCACCCTCTTTGACTCTGTCATTGTGAACTTGAAATGATGGGGCTTGCTATGCCATGTAACATTTGATAAACAGGGGTTCAGAAATGACTTGAAATGGGGTACTTGCCACGTGACTGTTAGGAAGAAGAGATAGCAGCTGGGGCATTGTTATTGCTTGTTTCCACTGACATTTTTGTCTTATTTGAGAAAACATCTGATCTACGTCTTCATGGGTATGCCCCACAAGGAGAAATTACCTCTGATTCTCTGGATGGGAGAAAGAACATTAGTCAGAAGTCTGAGAAATGCATTATTATTCAATTATAAACAGGAATTAAATCTATTGCAAATAAGATATTTTATAATACAGCTTGGTATGCCCTGTAGCATTTGATAAACATGGGTTCAACCATGATTTGAAGTCGAAGATGGCATTCACCTCATAACTGTTGGGAAGAAGGGATAGCAGCTTGGGCTTTGTTTACCCTCTTTTCTGCTGAAGGACTCTTATTTGGGAAAACTTCTGATCAACATCTTTATGGGTATGCGATACAAGGAGAAATGAAGAGTGAATCTATGGATGGGAGGAAGAAGATTAATCATACATCTGAGAAATTCATTACTGTTTTCAATGATATACAAGACGTAAAATCAATCACAAACTTCGTTCTACAAAATGAAACAATACAGATACATATACTACATGTTCAAAAGTGCTTGTTCATTATCATGCTTATTTTACCCTAGTCACCTACCCATACTTTCTTTCCTGAAATATTCCATAGTGGTTTTATAATAAAACTATCATTTCATGCACTGCACAATTCTTTCACTATTGTAAGTTCCCTTCTAGACAGTGTATCCATTCAATCCAAAGTGGGTTCTTACCACCACCAGTTGTGGTGTGTCTCACCTGTCCCAAAGGCCCTGGAATACTTCAGCAATCCTGTCTCGTGAGAGGTATGGTAGTCCTAGCATCTCCTTCATCGCAGCCCTTGTGGAAACAACTTCTATGTAGGCAGCTGTCAGACCAGGATTTTGCATTTGCCACCAAACGGCCTGCTTCCAATGGAAAGTGCATCCCAGGATGCCTGGATAATGGAACAAGTTAGATAAAAAAAAATCACCTTCTTAACCTTCATAGTCAAACAGATATTTTTTATTTTTTTAATCTGCTACACTTCATCTTCTTTGAAACTGTGCAGTATGAATTGTGTGAACCCCCTACCCCCACCCCCCCCCCCATTTTGTTACTACTTTCATTACAACACAAAGAATACAATACCTGCGGTAACACTGTCTCAACTGCTTTCCACATTGCTGCTTCGAAGTCCATCATCACTTCCATTACCTCTGGTGGAGATGGGAGTGCATGGATGAGGGCCCTCAAAGTGGATTTATATTCCGACTTCCTCTTCCCAGTCAGCAGCATGTAGTTTGATGCATTCCTCCTTCTTGACTTAGGTATATATTGTAACTAGTTGGTAGAATGGGTATTTCACCACCTTGAAAGTTCCATCAATGTACCATGTCCGGGCTCTTGCCAGCAGATTAAGTTGAGCCTGTGTGGCCATCGCCATTTGTCTTGAGACGATGTGATGACTGCGGTGGAGAACGGCTAACAACCATCTTCACACTGTTCACAGCATCATCAACAGCTTCCACTAAATGCAAGGAAGTAAAAGCGACTGTTTCAGCAAGAATTTTTTACAGTTTAGATTTGAATGTTTTGGTATACTGGAAATTTCATCTACCATACTTCAGTTTCTTTGAAACTGTGCTGTATTAATTGCACACATTACCTTTCATGTTTTGTTAGTTGTTACACCCCCACCAAAGGAAGTTTGAAGTGGGTATGTAGCAATCAGCATACAACCGTCTTCTCTCTATGATATTACAGGACGGTAAATTTGCAAGATTTGAAGTAATCGTAGTAGAATCTTGTATTCTTTTAAATATTTTTGTTGTGAAAGTCAAATTTTTTTTAATGTACTTTTCTATGAGTTCTGGTAAATAAATGATTGTTTCTTCTAAAACAAATCAAGACAAATTCTTACAGAATGTATGTCAAGCCAAAAATTACTCAAAAATGAGATTTAATGTATAATTACAATACAATTGTTTTTTCAGCCAGAAATCATAAATGAACATTTTTGCAGTTACTGATTAAGGGCGCTTTCAGAGACACTGACTTATAAACACAACAAAAAAGTAACTAACCCCTTTTTCAAACTACCATAACTTTTTAACGAAGTAAGTTTAAACAAAATAATTTAGCAGGAGTATTCCTACACTCATTGACTAACTTATGCTTGGTCAATGAGTGTAGGTTGCCTTTGGGTTGGAGAACGCTGACAGTTCCTCCCACTGACTACACACTCTTCTTGACAACCACTTCCTCACCAGTTTGGGTAAGACACCTGTCACAAAGAAATGTTTGACTGACGTCACTGCTGCCTCGAAGAAATGTCTGTCTCTCTTTATTTCTTGTGTTATCATGTCTTTGGTCGTCCAGAGAATAAAAACCCCAGTTTCAACATTACAATACAAACATTGAACTGTGCCTGTACTCGGTAGTAGTACTGATGCTCCTCTTTCAGTTTCCACACTCCATCTTCAAGTCCCGTATAAAGGCTTTTAGAAGCATCGTCTTTCGTCTCAGGCATCCTATCTTTGACACAGTACGGGCACTTAACCTCCAGTTGCGCCATCTGGCAGCAATCTCAACTCAGGATTCCATCTGAAGACGCTCCTAAAAAGTTGTTGTCGGTACATATTTACAGACCACAGTCTTTCACCTCTAAGTTCTGAAGATTACCCTTTTCCTTCTGTAGGTAAGCATCCCAAGCTTCTTTCTCATGTTCACAGCCCCATCTGCAGTTTCAGAACAGAGATAACTATAGAAAAATATGAAAATGTGTTAATTTGTTCTTTTAAATTTTGTTTTTATGCCACTGCAACTGTGAAAAGGAAAGAGGTGACATCCATTCAACTTTTGTTTGAGGAAGGTGTTATTCTCGCAATTTCTTAAGAGATACACAACCTTTTTAAGGTATGCCTCAATGGTAAATGGACCTGTCGTCGGAGAAGCAAGCTTGTCTACCTTTCTGCCACCTCATCTCATGTTCTATTTCAGAACCAAGTCTCCACAGAAAACATGTACATACACAAAATACATCAATAGGCTATATACATACACTTAGATATTTCAATTTGTACTACACAGTCGTTTGGAACAAACTCCCATGTTAATAATGAAGAGTAAATAAATTCAATTGTACCTTCGCAAAAAGGTATGAGGTAACATCCATTCACCTTTTGTTTCAGGAGGGTGTTATTTTGAGCATTTCTTCAGAGATAAACACTCTTGTTAAGGTATGCCTCAATGATAAATGGACCATCTTTAGGGTTTGTCTTCTCTTTGTGTGGGACTTTCATGACACCTGCTACTTGAGAGCATATTTCAGCCATGGGCAACTTGGAAACTATTACAGAAAACATAGAATTTATTTCGTGATCATAGTCATTTTGTGTCTGCTATGTGAATTCGAAGGCAGCGTTTTCCTTCAGTAATCACAAAATTTGTGAGGATGAATGCATCTGACAGAGCTGACAATCCCTTGACATGTTCTAAATGGTTCAGGTACATACCAATTGTGAAGGTGTGGATTTTAAAGTTGTCAGGAAATTGTATTCTTCGTTCAAATCATCTCGTGTCATAGATTCAGTTGAATCATTTCTCTTTGGGTGCTTAGCACTAGGTCTTCTTTTCCAATGCAACTTGACATTCAATCCTCTGTGGTGTTTTGGTTGTTTGCTTATAGGGGCATAATTTAGACTGAAGGTTTGTTTTGGGCCTCGTCTGCCTCATCTTGTAGTGGGAATCAGCGTACTATCCTCAAATTACAGGCCTTCAACTGGTCCTACTTTACTTCCTTTTTTGTGAAGATCCTAATTTCCCTATTTTTCCCCTAAAAATCCTTATTTTCCTACTTTTTCCTAAAAAAGAAAAAAGAAAACTGTTGTGATCTATAGGTTTGATATTTCTTTGGAGATGAGTATTCTTTACAGGTTGTTGCTGAGAGTACTGTAACTACCATCATCACCTGTTTGTGATGAAAAATTTGTTTCTGTGGATTTCCGCTTTTTTGCCGATCTTAGAATTTTTTATCCGTGTATTCCATGTTACATTTTCTTTGGGGTCACTTCTCCTAACACCACTTTTAAATATCCTACTCTCCTCCTACTTTTTGGAGAATTTTACTGATTATTTTCTTCTACTTCTTCAACCAAGCAGAGTTGCACGCCTGTCCTTCTTTGCTGCTTTCTTACTTTTTATCCCCTCGCCCGACAAAGTTGGAGGGGGATATACTGATGCCGCCATCTATCCATCCGAAACTCTGATACCCGTTCGATAACTTTAGTAATTTTTGATGGATTTTCATGAGATTCGGTATGAAGGTACATGATATCAAAATACAGCCCAAGTTTGATTGATTTTGGAGTGTGTAAGCCAAAGGTCAAAGGTCATAGCTCATTAAATGCAAAAACTGGTTTCCGTTCAATAATTTTTAGTTTAATATTTGAGAGATTTTGATGAGATTTGGTATGAAGGTACATGATATCAAAATACAGCCCAAGTTCAATGTTGGAGTGTGTACCACAAAGGTTATTAAGTTCATAGCTCAATATATTTGAAGTAGTTTCTGGGCATATGTAGTCTCATTTCCAGATCATGCAACTTTTTAAATCCAGTGTACACTCACTCTCTAACTTTTTTGTACCTCCACAGACATTTACTTTATCTTTAAAAATCAAGACTCTAGTATTAATCATAGCAGTCGACTGAACATACTCGTTTTCTTATATATAAAGACAGGTTATTCTAAATGTCTGGAAGCCAGACTAGGGCAAATGTAACTTTGCCCATAATCTGTTTAATATCAATGCCAATTCTATGCATGTTGATAATGAGTAAATAAATATAGTCTTACCTTTGCAAAGAGGGTTGAGGTGACATCAATTCACCTTTTGTTTCTAAAGGGTGTTGTTTTGTGCATTCCTCAGGAGATGTACACCCTTGTTGAGGTAGGCTTTGATAACAAAGGGTTGTGTGGTCCATGAAGCCATCTTGTCCCCCTTTCTTGTTTCTCTTCGCATGTTCTTTTTGAGAACCAAGTCCCCAACAAAGAACACCTGATCAAACAGGAATTTAAAGGGAATACTTAGTGAATTGTGTAATAGCCTACTGAATGAATTCTTGAGTTTTTATTAATGGCCACGAAGGCAACAAATTTCATAGTTCCAAGAATGGTGTGCATTGCAAAAGATTTGCAAGGAGTACTAATAAAAGTGATTTTGTGCATTTCTGAAGTATGTTAAGATGATGACTTGGTTGAAGTAATTGAATAAAAAGATCAAAAAATGGGAAGTGTCACATAAAATACCCTGAGGGTGCTTACCTATTTAACATTATTACGAAAGGCAAAAACTTGGTGGATGCTTGGGGCGTAGAGCGATAGGCAAAGAGGATGAGTTCAGTTCGCTCATCTCAGTCATCCTGGTTGGTGTTGGTGACTTTCTCCAGAGCACAGAGAAGTGATATTTTCTTCTTAAACAAAGCAAGATTAAAATGATCTAACAATTCCAATACCTTTTAATGTCGATGGTCGAGATCTCAAGGTATCACTTTCTCACGTGCACAGAGAAGTGATTGGTTATCAATGCTGTACAAGGCACCACCTCTTTGGCTGTCTGGCCGATCCACCAACTGCTGCCTTGACCTCATCAAAATTACTCCTGTATGGTACTATATCCTGACCCCCCCCCCCCCCCCCTTGGCTCGCATCTGCTGTCGATGTTGAAAACTTAACTTGTTTCCAGTACCCATCATGTACATGTATGGTGTTTATTTGTTAAATATGTGGTTCTCTTTTCGTTTCTTCTCCTAGTTAGTGATATTCTGCTGGCAGGGAGGCTTGTCTCCACCCGGTGGTGTGGACGGTTATACACCTGTCAGTGCTTGAGTACACGGGCCCCAATCATGCTCTATCGGATTGTAGGCAGAATCGCCGGGGCAATATGTCTTAATGAACATGGCATCTAGTTTTGTGTCCTTAAAAAACTTGTCATAGTGATATATATTGGTGGCATGGTTGGGATTAAAGTCGGGTCCGCCATCCAACAACAGGAGCAGCATCCGCTTATCTTCACGCATCAGATCTTACAGGTCGTTAAGGATCTGCCCCGCTTGGCTCGCACCTGATGACATATATTGTGGTTCCTGAAAACTTAGCTCGTTTCCATGAGCAACATCGAATGCTTGAACAATTTTCATCCTGAATACGATCTTTGATAATTTGAATAGGGTCTACTTTAAGAATGCCCGAATGTTGATTCTGAATTCTCTCAAAACCAAAAGAAATGGAAGTGGAATAATATTCACAAGTTATAAATTTGATTATTTTTATTTATTTATCGACGTCATTTAATATTGTACAAAAATCATAGCATTTATCGGTAGAAGTACATGTAGAAAAGAAGTGAAAGTAGAAAAAATTAGTGACTTTTTTTTCATCAGTATTGGCAAAGTTGATTGTAATTATGGAAATCGTCTGAACTAATTCCTGGGTCGGCTGTTCTACGTAATCAATATACGAGTCATGCATTCGCACACAATCGGCTAAAATGTTGTTCGCACTGCGCCGAGGAAAATGAGGCGCGGCACGTAGGGCCGGCCCAGGGCTGCTTTTGGAAATGCAGTCGGGATGTAACGTACTGAATACAGATACGGTACAGCGCGGCCTATCGTACTTCTAGCATTTTAGAGTCTGCGATGACTTTGCCTTGACTCGGGATCAAGTGAAATGTGTCACATTTACCTTTATTAGTTGATTTTCTTTTTTAGTAAATGTTTGCTTTCCTGCATGAAAGATGACTTTCATGTATATTCACATTTATAGGAGTATTACCCGTAGTCATCATTAAATCCAATATAAATTGACATTTACAGTGCAGTGTGATCCTATACACATGAAATTAATCAGAAAGGTCTAAGTTAGGAGCCTTTAATCAAATACTTTCCTTTGGTTACTTTCATAGGAGAAGAAATTCCTATCTCATCAATCAAACATATTATTAAATGCATCGTTTCTGTTTTTAGTTCAGCAAATCTAAGCTGTACAACACAATACAGTCAGTTATGCAGGCCTTGGTGTTGTGAAAACGTATGAACGTATGGAATCCATCCCCCCAGCTGTAAGATTGGTATAAAAGACCCATCTATTTAGGGTTAAACAAAGCAAGATTATCCAGGATAAATTTGCTGTTCATCTCTGTATTATCAAATTAATGATAAATAAGATCAAATGCTTGATCTCATATTTTTAATGACTCAGAAAAAGAGTGACCCAACAGGATTCGAACCTGAAACCTACTGATATCCGGTCAGCGGCACAACCACCAGGCTACGCTGGGTAACGGCAATGCCACGCAAGATTAAAATAACCTCACCACTTCCGAGAATAGTGAATTTGTGTTATGTTACATTTACATACAAATCAAATTATTCATTATTCCCATTATACATTGAAAAGAAGATTTAACTTCATTACCTGTTGACTTACCTTATGATACGTTGAACACTGGAACTCAATGGGCTCTCAATTCTGACAGTTATGTTGTAATGTTCCGATGTTCATTGTGCCACTACCAGTAACTAGGGATAGCCTGGTGGTTTGCAATATATGACGGGTTCTCTGTCAACTTGTTGAGATTCCAGAACACACACAACCTAACATTCAATGACCCCCTGGTGGTAGCCATGCCTTGCTCTGTGCATTAGCCTCCTCTAACTAGAAATCCATTCACTGTCCCTTCTCTGCACTGTCACTTCTTGGTACTGAATTTGTACTGGCCAAGTACTTTTGTATCTCAGAACAGCCACTGAGAGCATTGGAAGTCTCTCTGGCATCAATTGCTGGGTACTTTGAGTAATTACGTCCATGAAATATGGGAGCATGCTTCACGTGCCCTGCAGTTATCAACTCAGTGTCGTTGATCCTTATGTCATTTGGTAAGTACATTATTGAGCATATTGAAGAAATTGTTCCTTAAAGGTTAGTGACATGATTGGGAACACTTGAAAATGTCTCAAGAACCAAATGAGTTGAAATATATACCAACTATACACTAGCAGGAGTGGATCACCCACCTGGGAGGATTTGCCTGTAATTTGTTTACTGAAGGAGAATCAAGCATAAACATAGGAGTATCTTAATTTTATCCGGGAACGATAAAAATGAGCCCCATAGAGAGCCACGCAGCAGGCTTCCGTGCTATGAGTGATACTGACATTGTTTATTTTAGAATGAATCAATGTTTGACTACAAGATTTTCACAGGCGAATCCTTGCATAGTTTGATTCTGGAGTAGTTTCAGCCCAAGTTGAGGACTACCCCCAATCATGTCATGTACATTTAACTCCTTTGACCCACTTTATAAGTCAGGTGTTGATGGTGGTGTCTTCTCTTTCATACACTCCCTGACGAAAGGTATCAGAAGCTCATCAATGGTGCCATTGTACATGATGAGGGGCTCCCATGACTTGTGGTGAACTGTTTCTGACTTTCCATAAATCTGGGCCTTCTGTAACGTTAAGGCCATTCAGTATGCAGATTATATCCCTCATATTGACTAGACTGACAGGGAGGATTTACAAAAAAGGTGTTTTGCCATGTATTTTTGTTTTGTTATCACATTCAAAATTTTACATACATGTACATGTACTGGGCAGAAGGTTTTCAAAGGTGTTAAAGTTTTTTAGACTGGTGAGAAATATGGTCCTTAAGTCATCCCTGGACTTCTGGCTCATCATTTGTATTTTGTAGTATGTCACCCAGCTTCTCACTCATGTCCCTGGTGCTCACACTCTGAAGTTTTAGGACTTCAGGCTACATCACATCCAAAGAAGACTGGAAGTTGCGAAGAACTTGAGGGCGATGAAGACTTGAAGATCTGCTGGCAAGGAATGATTCCTGTGGGTTTGATGTTCTAACCCAGGTGCCAGCAGGTCATTAAAGCTTCATGCACCCCTGTCTCGTGAACCGATACCTCTTGATTATCTCTGAATCATCATACTGATTCAGAGGCTGCGTCCTATCTCTAAACATGCTCTGTTTTCTGATGCTTGTTCTTCCCTCCTCTTCATCTAACGCATACAGTATAGCAGCCATCTTGGTTGTCAATTGTATGACTATGATTGATTTGTAGACTTACAATTGATCCAGAAAAGTTACGATCGATCCATCAAAAATGTTACGATCGATTTCAATCGTAACTTTTTTATGAGACGGATTTGCAATCAATCGTAGCCCATGTACAACTGATCAAGGAGGAAATACGATCGATTTTGGTACTTATGATTGATCGTAAAGTTTCATGAGACAGGGCCCTGCTGGTCTTTTTAAAAAGTCTTCATTCAATGAAACAAGGAATATGACCAGCAAAATAATCTGTTCCACACCTTTTCTGGGGAGAATGACATTCTGATTGACAACAGAATAAAAACTTTTCCAAAAAGTGACAGTTCAACAAAATGTCTCTTGTCAACATTTTTTTTTTGGTGCTGATGAAAGTGGATGGAAGTTGGAGTTTATTTCTGTTCATATTTGGTTCCAATGTGTGTGTTATACTTTAGACACAAATCAGATGCACTTAAACAATATCTCTTTGCCGCAGTGTCTTTGATAAGGTCTGTAGCAAGCCTTGAAAAAACTTTATTCTTCAAAATGATTTTAAGTGTTTATAAAAGTGAAAATCAGTGAGCAACTTGTCCAGTTTCCACATAGACTGCTCTTTCAGATGAGGCATATAGACCTTAACGCTTTATTAACCGCTTTGGATGCTAAATGTAAAATATGTCAAAAATGTCGGCGGTCCGCCCCCCCCCCCTCCCGACATTTCATAATTCTATCATAAAAAAAAACTAAAGACATTCAGCAGATCTATTATGGCAGTTATACTATTATGACTAAAACTAAACTTGGGCTTTAACATTATTCAATCAGAATTATGTTTTTAACTTGAAATGGGTAAAGACAATTTTGAGTCAGTTTCCATTTTTGTCAATGAATTGACCTCATGTCTTGACTGCAGTACTGTATGTAATATTGTTGGCAAGTTACAGCAAAAAGATCAAATCTAGTTGATTATTGTTGGAGTGAGCCCATGCTATTCTAATTGGAGAAAAAGCAAAGCAACTGCACAAGATGTAGAAATTGACATGACACTGAACTCAGTAAGGAACTTACTTAGTGATCATACAGATTCTGTAGCAAGCAAAAACATCAGTGAGGTAATTATATGAATGTAAGTGTTTGTGTGATATATGACACATGTGACAGATGAAATGTTACACTATTTAATGTAAACTATTTAGAGTACTATTGTAACAAAACACTGAACACTTTGGACATATTTTAAGTGTAGCCGTAAAAGAAATTTAAATCTCTCTGATATCATTATCAGCTCTGTATGTGCTTCCTGTCAGTTATTAATAGACTGAGCCATATGTTTTCAAGGTAACTATTATGGTTTTTAGCTCACCTGAGCCAAAGACTCAAGTGAGCTATTGTGATCACTTTTCGTCCGCCGTCCGTCGTCCGTTGTGCGTCGTGCTTTGTTCGTCGTTCGTCGTGCTTCATGTGTAAACTGTTACACATTTTCAGCTTCATCGAAATGCATGATTGGATTTGGCCCAAACTTGGCAGGAATGATCCTTAGGGGGTGGGAATTCAAGGGTCCTCAAATGGTACACCTGGCCCCCCTGGGGGCCCAGGGGCAGGGCCCTAAAGGGCCAAAAGTAGGTAGTTTTCAAACATCTTCTCTAGATCCAGAAATAGTTTAGTTAAGCCACTTTGTGTGTAGATACCACTATATGTGATGAATTAATGTTCCTCATGACAATGCCCAGGGTGGCCCCATTTGGCCCCTAAAAAGGGCAAAAGTTTGGGAGTAGGGCCCTATGGGATAATTCACATTCACATCAATGGATTTAGACCAAACTTGGTGGGAATGTTCCTCAGGGGGAGGGGATAGAGGGTTCCTGGAATGGTACACCAGGCCCCCCTGGGAGCCCAGGAGGCAGGGCCCATAAGGGCCCAAACTAGGTAACTTTCTAACCTAACCACAAGCCCATTTGTAACCAAACATGGGTGGTAGATGTGTAACAGGGACCTCAATGTTATTTGGGGGTCAAAAGTCACATATGTAGGTCAAAATTTTTACAGGGTTGTCATGTTTTCAAAGCTTTGCTTTTTGTGTCAACCCCTGCAACCGTCTTAAAAATTTCATAAAAAAGAAAATGCAATGTATATTGATCATTATTTATACTCCTTATTGTTTAAGATAATTCGTAGTATACTACAATAAATAATTCATAACTGTATAATTTAATGTATCAAGAAATCAATTTGTACAAATACTCTCATTATATTATGTATAGGCTATGTATTTTCTTTGTAAATGTTGAATCATAAAAGAGTTGCAGAAACCAATAAATGAAATGAAATGAAATGAAAAGTCAACTGAAGTCAAATGATAGAATATACCTGCAAGTTTCTTCTTTGGTTGGTATTGGCCCATTTGTTACTAACTTGGATGGTAGATGCTACATGTATAGTGCCCTCAATGTTAAATTGGGGTCAAGGTCACATAAGTAGGTCAAAGGTCAATTGTTAAGATACTAGGGCATGCCTTGTTTTCATAAAAACAGATGTTAGAATTTAATTAAAGTTGGCAAAATCAGCTATATGGCAAGGGGATGCAAAGTTTTCCAGCTGGTTCATTTGGCTACGTTGGTGCCTAGATATCAGGCTCCAAGGGCCAAAACTATATGTATAACTGATGTTTTTTTCTATGGGTACAATAGAGAGTTTGCGAGACCTCAGGTGAGCATCGTGCCCCCCGGGGCTCTTGTTGTATAGTGGGCCTTGTATGATAAAATCAACTAAAATGTATTTTGAGTTTTGACTTTGTGTGTTGTAAAATTTATGTACGCTATTGTATGTATTTTGTTGGAACATTGCCAAATAAATTGTGATATTTACACACTTACTGAATATCCAGGCTGAACTGTGACTCTGTCCATGTCCTGACTTCCTCTGGGTGTACAAGGTCTGTCCAGGAAGTAGATATTGTGAGGACCTGTGCGAGCTTTGTAGGAGATTGTACTACCATGTCTGACAAATCCCTTGTCCGGCAGATGCTTTTGAGTGAAAGTAGACAAATTTTCAGATTTCATTTCAGATTTTGTGGTCCAAAAATGGAAAATCATTTTGTTAACATGGATATACATGTAGTGAGCAAAAGGAATAACATAGAAATATACCAATTATTATAATAATATATGATTATACACAATTATTCTTATCATACAAAGTACTTGTACATATTTTAATAATAATATAAAATTTATAAAGCGCAAAAAAACTATTCAAATATACTCTAATGCGCTGATGGGCTCCCGATGTGCTTGGTCCAATCATTACGGTAGTTACATAAATAATAATCTAACATATTGTGCAATTTTTAAACATATTATAATGCACATTGAAAAATCATAATACATACATAACATTAGACAGTGTGAATGTGGGGTTATGCGTGCTGCGGGAGTTATTAAATGTGTGCTAATTAGTGTGTGCAAGTGTGTATGTGTGTACAGTATTCATGTTTGTGTACAGTGCACTCTCGTTATAAAGCTACTGCCACACTGCGCTGTCTAACGATTCCGTCTGAAAAACGAACGCGTACGCTTATTAAACGTTTATTGGACTTTTAAATTCGTTTTTCAACTGGATTACAAACGTATCTAGACGTTGACAGACGGTGCTTTTCCATTCTGTTCCATTCTATTGTATTCCATTTGCCACCGTCATCAAATTAGGGGTAAAACGCTGGCATACGCTGAACTTTGATTTTTTTCCTTTTTGCACTTTTGGACGTATACATAGCGTGCTCATAACGAGTTGGACGTATGTATAACTTATATAGAACATTTCAATAACTTATACCAACGAATGCTTGGTGTGTTGCCGACGTTCACAACTTATGCCCAACAATACTGTAACGTACTCATAGCGTGGGGTAGCGTATCGCCGACGATCACTTGTAGTAGCCAATAAAATACAAAAACTGGATCACGAACTAAATGTTCTCCTCCCACCCAAGAGTAATACAACATATAATCTGAGAAATAGCAAATCCCTGTGTCTTCCTAGATGTAAAACTAA
>JZLH01S0524217.1:2353-13454 GCA_001188425.1 Eucidaris tribuloides
ATGAAAGTCTGCCAGAATTACAAACTTTGTAGAATTTGACAATTCACAGAGTTTGCAAGTTAAATCTAAGTTATGAAAAATCATCTTCCGTGTGAAGTCACACACATGACAAAACTTATTTGACCTCTGACCCTAAATAGGTATGATTAACATAACATTAAATATTTTCACTTGATCACTATTGACATATATAAGATATATTTACATTTCAAAACAATGTACCTGCAAGGCCTTTGGAATTACATTAGATTTTTGTAGCAATTTGTAGTATTTTTGGTCACACACGTGACAAAGAATGGCCCAAAACTTTCACTAAAGGGAAAAAGATTTCTGTATTTTTGAAGCCATCATGATTTTTAATTGATTACCCTCTGGAGTCACACTGGACAAAAGGTAATGCGACTGACCAGCGTTTTTCTGTCTGCAGAGGATATTTTAAGTTTCTTACCAAATCTAAATAGCTTATTTGAGACTTCTATGTTGAGGTCATGTGGTGCAATTAATAAAACTGGTAAAAGGGTTTCGGTTTAAGAAAAATAGTGAATGGTAGTAAGTGGATTTTTTGCCTTGTTTTTTGTGTGTGTGTAATGCGACTGACCAATTTTTACCATGTTGTGGCGTTCCCAGTACAACGCTGCAACATTTTTGATAATGTTATTGTAAATTTTTTTGTGTCAAGTTATAAGTCAATGTGTAAACTTGACAGAAAGACTCGTTCTGTAAGACTGATATCACAAAGTTACAGACTTGACACATAAAAGTGTAATGCGACTGATCGTGGAATTGACCTTTGATATTGTTGTCTTACCAAGTTGAGAGTGATAACTTGTTCATAGGCTCGTGATGATCCTCCTGCAATCATGCCACTCCCTCTCAGATTCTCCACACCAAGGCCATCATCCTTGCCTGTCAATCATATGCAAATTAGGATGCTAATTAAATTAATTCACATAGTAAGACACCCCCTCACAATGCATCTGTTGTTGGTACTATTTATATTTATATCAAGAAAGATTATTTTTTTCTTAGTTCTTTGTAATAATTCCATCATTTTTTTAACAGCTGGTCAAACATTTTTCCTTTCAAGTTCTTCATTGTAATTATATTTCTTTCAGTTAAGTTAAAGTGATAGGCTAACATTGTGGAGCTTCAATTTAAAAAATTGTCAAAGTTTGATACCTGAGCTACATTTAAAGCACTAGATAAACATTTTGAAATACAATTTTTTCAGGGCTTCATTTTTAGACCTCATCAAAGACACTGGCAGCATGGGGAATCATGTGGCTCAGATTTTTTTAACTGTGGTAAATGTTAGCCAATACCTTTAAACAAATATTTCACAGCTTATCATGAAAATCCTTGATTTTTTTCACCAGCATTACAAAATTCACCAGCAGCATGTAATACATTCATTGATTGAAATCACTTTTATCTGGCTCCGGTGAGTTAGAAAGGTTTTCACAATTTGTAGAAATTGGTATAGATTGCAACATCAGACAATCATCCCTCATTGCACAGCTTCTCATTGTCTGGTATATAGTGGCCTTAAGGTAAATGACATGATTTGGAGGTAGTCCTTCAACTTGGGCTGAAACTACCTAAGAATCAAGTAAACTATGCAGGGATTCTCTCTGTGAAAATCGTCTGTAGTCAAACGTTGACCATTCTAAAAATAAACAAATTGTCAAATATCACTGGTAGCGACAGGAAACCTGCTGTGATGCTCTCCTTGGGCTTATTTTTATCGTCCCCGGAAAATGAAGATTCTCGCTAATGTTTATGCCTTGATTCTCTCTAAGTAAACAAATTACAGAACAAATCCTCGCGCAAGGTGAAAGATCCACTCCTGCAGTGTATAGTTGGTAATATATTTCAACTCATTTGGTTTCTTGAGGCATTTCAAGTGTTCCAATCATGTCACTAACCTTTAAGCAAATCAAATGTCGATGCATGTAAGAATAGTGATTTACAATATGGGTGGACCTATCATCAATATCAATATCAGATTATGAAAATCAATCAAAACATACCGATGATGGTCCGTTATCTTATCTGGATTCTCCGTCTTCCTCGACGTGTTCAGCCGTAATGGAGTGAGAGGTGTCAATTTCTTGTAGTCACCGGGAGTCAGGTACAGGTACTTGAAGCCCTACGCAATAAATGACAAAAAGTTTTGTAATAACAACTACTTTACTTTTCCGGTTTGTCCAAGCTGGGAACAAATTTATGCCAGATTTTAGCTCACACTATTTTGATTGACATATTGATTACCTATATAGATGGTGAATTAAGGATTCAAAGTGGTGTATCATTTCTGTAATCAGAAAAACTAAAATCGTGTTCAGTTCATATGCAAATTTTGTTCTATACACTGCTATCTCTTTCCTTGATGGTGATTTCTAACATACACACTGAATATGTACCAAGATGTATATATTGCAGTTGCAAAAAACACCAAGCAATATGCAACTAATATAGTTCTTTTTTTTTGTTTAAAAATGTACTTCGTTGGCATTAACAAGGCATTACCCCAACGATACAGGAATTGGATGAATGTGTTAACTCTAGTATTGCACGACTAGTCGGGCCAAAAGTCGCGACTCCGACTTTAGAAATGCAAGAATCGACGTCCATGTAATCACATAATGCATGCCATATAAACCAGTCAAACATCAATGGCAATGTGTGGGACTACGGCCAAAAAGTCAATTTTTGATAAATAATCACTAGTTGAAAGTTGAATTTACTGAAATCATGAAGGAGGACACTCAACAGTTAAGTATAAGGCTATATGTGGCTTCCTTTTACCCTATTGATCATGCGACAGAACTGAATGCTGAGAGTGGCAAATAGTCCGGAGTCGCGACTATTTGAATGGCGACTAGTCGACTCCCAAATCCAAGAGTCGTGCAACCACTAAGTTAACCTATGGGAATTAGCAATCAACAGGTAACAATATTTGTAATCTGTATGAAGTACCATGCAATACATGGAACTTGTAGACCTATGTATATGTGTAATTTATAACAAGTTTAGCTTCTAGACAAGAAAGATTCCCATGCAAAAATCATAAATGAACCTGGACAGATCAGACACCTTTCTACATAATGTTAAAAACTCACTACATTTTAGCAAATACGTGAGTTTTGCAAAAAAAATCCCCCAACAGTTATGTCTGGTATTTCAAGTCAGAGATCAATTTCGTTCAACTAATGAAAGTTGAGCTTTATTCATTCCCAAATGTACTGTTATTATCTATAATACTTTTGAAAATTGTGACTTTTTATGTGCCCACGTCAAAAAAGAAACAGACCCACATATGGATTTCTGTGTCATAAATTGATAATAAGATGCGTCGTGTAGAGGTTTTCACGAAGTGTAATCTTCCACTAGGGGTGTCAAGGCAGACGACAAATGCCCGCAAAATTTGTTAAATGCCTAAATTACTAGCAAACAACTCTGACAAGCTATTACATGTTTGGCGGGAGGTTTTCATAATGTGGGAGATTGGTGGAACGTAGGAGGATGAGCTCAGTGCGGGAGAACTCCTGCCAAAAGTGGGAGGGGTTGACAGCCCTGTATTATTTCCGAAACAGATGTGACTTTACACATTACGCTTGTGGGTTTCCCTTGGGATCTTGCCAGTGCCACTGTTGACAGATACGTCACTTCTTCCGCCAGCCGATTCCCCCGGGCCCCGCTGTTGGCTGCGATGTAGATCCAGTGTTGTGGGATAGTTCTTCTGTAATGGCCAGCTCAGAGGCTTTCTGTCAATATCAATCAGTATGGAATATTGACTGTTTATAATTACACTCATATTTCATGAATAACTTTTAAAGCAGAGTTTGATTCACGGTAATGCTTGCTGACTTAGCAACAGCTAATGAATTTAAATTGGATTTCCAATCAGTGTTGGAGGACCGAGGCTGACTTTGCCAGTCCTCATCCTTGGCCTTCGGCCTGTATTAAAGTATACAAAAACAATAAATAATATGATTTCCGCACCTACATTAACAAATGAGTGTTTATATTTTGGTACATTTTTAGATCATATTCAATGAAAGATTTAACAATCATATTTTTCTCCTTACATTGCATCAATTCACACATTGAAGTTGAGTGAAAAGTGATACACCGCCTCCAACACACCTCTCCTCACAACCGCCCCCCCCCAAAACTTTTACCTGATTTTTGGACAATAATATGCCGTTCACCAATGGCAACGCAGTGTCCGACAACATGCAAAAAAATGTGGCTTGCAGCATCTTCACCCAAGGCCAACGTGTGTGCCAAATTTCATGAGTATTGGTCAAAAACTGAGGAAGTAGTTTGATCACAAGATTTGGCAACAGAACGACCGACGCCGACCACCGCCGCCAGCCCGACCGCCCAACGTAGCTGATCCTATATACCCCTTCAAAACTCCCTTGGCGGGGGTAATAAATATAACACACACACACACAACACACACACACACACCGCCACACACACATACACATACACACGAACCCCCCCATTGGGCCTTTGCTCCCCAGGGGATCACTTCTTTCCCTTTGCAATATCTCACTGTCGGCCATATCTTCAAAAGATAGGAATAGGTAGCAACCTGATTATTTTTGTAAACAAGATTAAAATGTCTGCCGTCAATGTACAAGGAGTGTAGAATACACAAATTGGTTTTCGGGCGCATCTAAATTACTATAAAAATTATGAATAAAGACATGCAACAATAAGGTTACCTCAAAAAACAAAAGACCTCCTCAGGCCCGGAATGACCCGATCCTGAAAGTGATGTCATTGGCTATGATGATGACATCAACGTCCTTCAGGGTACTTCGGGGTACGGAAGAGTGTACTTTCCACCGCAACCATTCCAATCTGATTCAAGAGAGAAAGAGTAATTAGGCCATCATAATTAGTTATCAGTTGCTTCTCTACTACATGCACTGTACCTAGGAATATGCACTAAAGATTGATATTGATCAAACTGCAAACTTAAATATTATGGTTTAACAAACCATCCATTTTACAGCTACTACTACTAACATTTCCATTTATTTTCATTACTTTTCGCTTAAATTATTATCATTAGTAGCACTAGTAGTTATTTCGTTTGTATACTTAGCAGTAGAAATAATATTATTCACTACATTTATATATTTCTATCATCATTATATAGATTTGTACAACCCACCTAACTTCAAACAAATTTGTAGTCCCGAATGGTTAATACAGGATTTCTGGTTAACGAAAAACTAGCAATCATGTTCCTCATGGTCAATTCTTTCATTTTGCCAAGGTTAATTGTAACAAATTCCACTGACTGTTGTACAAGAAGTTCAAGTACAGACGAATGAGCAGCATACTTTGTAGTTAATATTCCAACTAACAAGAATGAATGTCCAAACAGCCCAGGTTAAAAAAAAGTGGCACATTCCAACTTGGTTTACAGGAGCACGCACTAGAAACAAAAATCTCCAAACTTTCTTAGTTAATATTCAACGCAGCAGAAAGGTATATTTCCAGGTGGCTTTGTTCAAAACAGGTGCACATTCCAATACCTTGTTTACAGGAAAAAGGCAATAACTGGAAACAAAAGCTGTGCTACTTCTAGTTAATATGTTCAACTAGTAGAACACATTTCTCATGTATTTCCCCACCTTGCTGAGGTTATCAATAAACAGGTGCGACATCAACTTGTGTTACAGGAGTTGAAGACCATTTTTGTTTTTGTACTTCTATTAAACTTTAACTAGAGAACATACTTGTACATTGCTGGGACAGTTTAAGACTTGGAATATCTGGCCCCCCCCCCCCCTGGACAAAAGGGCATAACTGACATTTTGTGTTTTGGGAATATTGAGTAAAATGTATTTGATTGCAATCACATAAAGCCCTATTCAGTGTTCTTTTATACTAAGCAGGATATGAACACAAAGGAACACTTCTAATTATTTTTTTTTTTTTTGTTCTGCATGTTAACAGTGATGTACTGAGTCCCCTACTCTATAAATCAAGTTTGAAAAAAATGTCAGTATGCACTTTTGTCATAGGGGGTATATATGGTCATGGTTCTTCAAAGCCTAAAAAAATCTCCCCCTTTTTAAATGACAGTTTATGTCATGTAAGTAACAATGAAATGTGTTAAAAACAGTGTGGGCAAATGAAATTCCATTTTTCTTCAAATAAATTTTTTTTTTTAATTTAAATTGAATTATTATCAAGGGAGTACTTCTCCTGGTTTGACAATTAAATTAACATATTGCAGAAAATTAAGTGTGGCAGAATAACGCATGTTGTACACACTTTTCCTGAGCTGTTCATTTATATCTGACATATAATTAACAATAACTCCAAACTCATTGCACTTGTTCTAACTACACAAATTTGGCCATTGTATCTGTTTGTGAGGCTCAATAAAGAATTGGACCGGCTTGATATTTATTCAATGATTACTATGACAACTAACAACAATATTACAAACTGAAACATTCATTATAAATAAAAACATTCGCAAAAGGAAAATAGCAAGTTTGGAATTGGTTATGCAATTGCGTAGCCATTTGACATCATAAGTTGTCATTCTTACATAATGATTTTAAAAGAAAATTATTTAAAAACAATGTACATTGAACATTTACTGGTCAAGATTAGAAAGAAGTTTTTTGTAATTCATATTTTTCCAAAGTTTAAGCAGCAAAAAAGAAAGGGAAAGTGCAATTTAATAATTTTCTTTGGGTTAATTCACAAACGAGGAGAAAATAGGGTGAGGGGAAGTGGGGGGGGGGGAAAAGGGGGGGGTGTGAATGTTTGAGTGATTTAGATGACTTTACTGTGTTCTCTCGCAGGTACCTGTTCATTGTTGGATCTCAATTGTCCCTGGTCAAGTACATAGTTCATGGCCAATATCTAGAATAAATAAATCAAACAAATTAGAAATTGGAAAAGGTAAGATATGGAAAAATGAATGTGATTAATGCTTTAGGGTTTAAGATGAATATAGTTTACAGTGTATGATTTTGTAGACAGCTGAAACAACTGTTAATATTGCAAGACATGTGAAAGTGAGTGCAAGTGTTTATGAGACATTGAAATCCAAATACGTCCGCTCTTCCGAACAGACTAAATTCACAGTAACTAGCTTTTCACGCAAAAGTTTAAAAAGAAATAAACAAGTAAAAGATATGAAGTTATCAAATAAAACTAGAGCAATCAACTCAGCATAGTTGATGGTATTCGTCAGCCCACTAACTAGCATGCTAAACCAGCTTTAGTTATAGCACAAATCAAACTCCATTTCATTATGTTCAGAGATATCAAAAGTACTTTGGTGACCTGTGATCAATAGATACGAGTAAACAGCAAAATCTAATTTCAGCCTTCCTCAACATATGATGACATGCCGCCAAAAAAAAATTTTAATTTTTGTTTCCCCCACAATGTTTTCAGGAGCTACAGATAAAATTAATATTTAGGGCATTCCTAAACAATATTATAGAGAGAAAATCAAACAACAAGTTAATTACATTTGACTCCTGACCCGAACCCTCTGACCCACTGATTTACAAAAATATTTGCATTTTGATTTAGCATGCATTGCCAAATCATACAAAAATGAGCGGCATTCCCAATTGAACTTAACAGCAAGAATTAGTATTTGGGCCAAATTTCATTGCCCTTTGACCCTTTGAACCTCATCATAATGACATCTTGACTCTACCGCAATCATTTTCTTGTGTTCACACTGTAGTCTCTAGTTACAAAATTTCCACTATTACGGCCAGAAGCATAAAAATATAGATTGTAACATCGGCAAATTCAATCTTGTTCTTACCACTTCACTGGGATTCCACATCAGGAATGATTTCTCTGTGTTCATCCCAATAGGAAGATTGAGATTCTGAAAAAAAAAGAAGGAGAAAAACATCCATTGCTTATGTGAATATTAAACCAACAGCATCACTATATCATGGCATCATTTCCATTTTCATTCTTCATTCATGACCATCTTCACTATCGTCATCATCATCATTCGATGCAATCATCAATCATAATCAATATCACTATCACTCCTCCTCACTCCTCCTCATCATCATCAAAATCAAACACTATCACACAAACCAGCAGCATTTTCAGCAGTCAATCCCATCACCACCATACTCCCTTATTATCAATTTTCATTTTTTATCATCAACCGCATCCAATCACCACAGCTACAATAACCTATGGTGGCACCAGAGAGAGTAGAGAGAAGTGGGGTGGGAGGTTAGGAGATTGCCGCCCCCACCTATTATGTTTTCAAAGGGCGATTTTACTGTTGTTTGGCAAGATTTTGCCCCCACCAACTTGAACTGTTTTGTCGTGAACAGAAAATTTTGGCCGGTGAAAATTTGAGACAACAGGGGAAAATTTATTTTTGCCAGGGCCACACAACACTGCTTTTTTCGTCCTATATTTTTTTTGGGCAGGGGGGGGGGGGAATTTTGGTCGGCAAAATTTTCCTGAGACATGTTTCAACCCATTCCATGATTCTACCCTGTGGCCACAACCTGATACTCCATTACATACCTGTCTGAACATTTCAGGGAAAATCATTACGACGTATGTGGTCCCAGTGTCTGCGCCTGATAGCGCTTGAGTTGGAGATGGTCCTTTGTCCATGTAGGGGCGTTGATCAGTCGCCGTGGAGGAGCCCGTTCTTGGGGCCATACGACACAGAACTTGACGCTGAAGTAAACAAATACAAAGTGGGACTTACATGTCTTCCTGTCACCACAAAACGAAAAATAAGTTCAAATTGTAGTTTTGGAGTAAATGTATAAACAGTTGAGTTGGCTTGAAAAAGTTGATTTCTAGATTTTTAAATTGTTCTGACAGACTCTTTTCAAATGCTATTATTGAATTGATAATTTTGACTATCAATTCTTTCAATTCATAGAAATAACCACCCCCCCCCCCCCTCAACAAAAGACAGAATTTTGCACTTGAATTTAGTCTCTTAGCAGAGTGACAATTTTATGCCTCTGCGACAAAAGTTGCTAGAGGCAATTACGTTTTCGGGTTTGTCCGTCCGTCCATCTGTTCCGTTTCGTTACTGCCGATTGGCTTAAGAATAGCTTGATCAGATTTTGATGTATCTCTAGGACCAAAATGGCAGCACTGTACTACAAATCATCTTTTACTATCATGCCTGTTCGAAATTTACTCTAAATCTGTAAAGCATTTTAAGATTCTTTTAAAAACATAGTGTGTTTTTTCTATTTTTTTACAGTGGAAAATGAAGTCATTCTCAGTTATCCGACACATTTTTTTTTTTCAAAACTCACCAGCCCTGTTTGGAAATGGCGGTCTCTTCCCTAGTATGTACATGATGTCCAGTCGATAGCAGAGACTCATTGGTCACAAAGATAGCGGAGGGAATGGCTTGCTTGTGTGCTACAGTCGAAAAAACAAAACAAGAAGCGGGGAGGGGGTTACAATCTCTACATAACACAGAGGCGGCACAAGGAAATTTATAGGGGGTGACAGGAATTTAACCAACCAAATTATATAAATTTCACGGCCTAACAGCGAATGTGACCAGCAAAAAAAAAAGAAAAAAAAGAAGCTCAGATCACTGACAACCAAGTTTTCACAGACAATCATAAATCCGTTCAGCCAAAATAGTTGGGGGGGGAGGGCAAAATTTGCCAAAAACACCCCAGATTTTATACTTGGAAAAAACAAGGGGAGGGTCACCCTGACATAACTTTTTTTTTGTACAGTTCTAGCAAAATAATGATAACAAAGACGGGGAAGGGAAATTGGCTTATCTGAGCACGTGTCATCCAGCAGAAAATAAGGGCAATTACATCTTCATTAATGACTACACATCATACAGATGATAAATTTGAGATAAGAATTTTAAGAATTTAATAGATTCTTGTTATGTTGCAGTATACTGTTAGAGGAATTTCAAGAAGAGAATTTTTCATTTTGCCAATTAGAATTTTAAAACGTAGGGCATTTTCATTGCAATAACACACAGAAAGAAGAAAACTGTAGTGTTTTCCACACAACAAAAATATTGATGCTGTGTGCATTAACAGAAAAATCATAATCTCTCCAATACATCATGTCAAAAAGAGGCATATTCAATTTTGTCTACCTGAAAATACATTGAACTGAAGACCACTAACGTACTGACATTCCAGCTTCATTCAGCTGCAAGATGCGTAGCTTCCAGAGTCGGAACCATAACGGCTGACCATGCTGCGTAAGCGTCCTCCACTTGACTGGGTCCATGTACACCGGGTTGGCACAAAGTTCAGGAAGATGTGATTGGCAGTCGTGCGTTTGGACTGGAGTGAAAGAAAATGCCATCAAAAACAAAGTTTGGGCAATTTTGTGCTACATTGTAAAAGGAATTTCTGGAAATGAATATGCATTATGCTCATCATTATTATCACAATCACCATCTCATGTCACTTCGTCATCATCATTCATATCATCGTCAGCATCATCATCGTCATCATCATTTCATATCCTCAATCATCACAATCAACCATCATCTTCATCATCATAACTATCCATCAACAAGATAACCATATATAATTACATGCATCATCATATCATTCTTACTATCATCTTTGTATCACT
Source organism: Eucidaris tribuloides (assembly GCA_001188425.1). NCBI lineage: Eukaryota > Metazoa > Echinodermata > Echinoidea > Cidaroida > Cidaridae > Eucidaris > Eucidaris tribuloides. The sequence goes on from JZLH01S0524217.1 coordinate 12,992, forward strand.
ATATCATCAAATCATCTTACTATCATCATAATGATGCATCCACGCACTCACACCACACAACACCACCACACCACACCACCCTCCTCCTCCTCCTCCTCCTCCTCCTCCTCTCTCCTCCCTCCTCCTCCCCTCCTGCCCCTCCTTCCTCCCTCCTCCTCCTCTCCTCCTCCTGCCTCCTCCCTCCCTCCTCCTCACTCCTCCTCCTCCTCCTCCTCCTCCTCCTCCGCCTCCTCCTCCTCGCTCCTCTCACCTCAATATTCATCAATCGTCGTGGTCATCGATGTGAGTTGAAGTGCCTTAATTCCTTCCCACGACGCTTCTGAATTCTGCATCCAAGTAAGGCCATGTAATTAGAGACAAGACACTCTAAGACGCAGTGCTAGCATATCTCCCCAAGTCTCAAGGTCTGTCACGATCTTAAACACATCGGACAAGAATATCTAGTATCTACTTACGCAAGAAT
>JZLH01S0524228.1:19717-32265 GCA_001188425.1 Eucidaris tribuloides
TGTGTTTGTCTATGTGTGTCTGTCTATTTGTCTCTATGTTTCTGTTTGTGTGTGTGTCTGTGTGTCAGTTTGTGTGTATGTGTGTCTGTGTGTCTATGTATCTGTATGTGTCCGCTTGTGTGTGTGAGTCTGTGTGTATCTGTCTGTGTGTCTTTGTGTGTCTACATGTGTGTCAATATATGTCTGTATTTGTGTGTGAGTCTGTTTGTCTGCTTGTATGTATGTGTGTTTGTTTGTGTGTGTGTCTGTATGTTTATGTGCTTGTATGTGTCTGTATGTCTGTTCGTGTGTCTGTATGTCTCTATTTATGCGTCTGTATGCATCCATTCTGTTTATGTGTGTCTAAGTGTCTGTATGTGTCTATGTGTGTATGTGTTCTTTGTGTTTTTTATGTGAGTTTGTGGGTCTTTGTGTGGGTGTCATACATGCTAACACAGACACTTACGGACATACAAATGCACACCATACACTTGTACATCCTTTTTCCTACCTACCTACTCACACGCACATGCACAAAAAACAGATACACACAGCCGCACACACACGTACAAGCACACACAGTCATACAACCATGCAGATACACAGAGACGCACACATACACACAGACATGTGCAAAGACAAACACACGGACCCATACAGAGACACAAACACAGATTCATACACAGAGACAAACACACAAACAAATATACACTTACAGACACACAGGCACAAACATGTAAATAGATGCATACATACACACACACACAAACACACACACACACACACACACACACAGATACACAAACCCCGTATACACATAAACGCATACCCACACCCACACACTACAAACAAAAAGACACATAGACACACACACAGATACACACACATAAAAACAAAAACAGACACCCAGGCAAACGCAAAGACACAGAGACACAAAGAGACACACAATCAGACACTGAGACAAACACGCAGACAAACAGATGCATACACATACACATATACAGATACACAGACACACACAGACACATACTGATGCACAAACACATACAGAGACACAGGCACATTCACACACACAGACACACAGACGAACACACAGACATACAAACATACACACACAGACACACAGGCACGTAAATAGATGCATACATACACACACATACCCACACAGACACACCGACACAAACACACAATTAGACACACAAACAAACATGCAGACCCACAGACATGTACATACAGACAGACACACAGATACACACGAACACACAGACACATACAGATACACACAGACACACAGACTGACACACAGACTGACACACAGACACACAATTAGACACACAAACAAACATGCAGACCCACAGACATGTACATACAGACAGACACACAGATACACACGAACACACAGACACATACAGATACACACAGACACACAGACTGACACACAGACTGACACACAGACAATCAAACAGACACATACAGACACACAGACACTTACAGACAAAGATAAACATACAGAGACACAAACACATAGACAAACACACAGACACATACAAACACACAACACACAGACACATAAACAGATAACAGACACATACAGACAGATAGATACACACAGACACATACAGACGCAGACACATACAGACAGACACACGAACAGACACATTCAGACACACACAAACACACAAACATACAAATAGACACACAGACATATACAACCAAACAAACAGACATACAAATAGACACACAGACATATACATCCAAACACACAGACATACACACACAGACACACAGGCACATACACAGACGCATGCATACATACACATACCCACACAGACATACAGACACAAACAAACACACAATTAGTCAAACAGACAAACACGCAGACCCACAAACATGCACATACAGACAGACACACAGACACACACGGACACACAGGCACTTACAGATACACACAGACACACAGACACAAAGACACTTACAAACATACAGCCATGCAAACATAAAGATAGACACACAGGGCACACACAAAACACAAAGACATGCAAACAGACACTCACAAACACCATACAGACTAGCACACATATAGACACATAGACACACACAGGTACATAACAGACGCAGCACACAACACAGTACACACACAAACAAAAAAGACAAAACAACACACACAGACACAATTAGACAAACACACAACACACAGACACTAATAAGCAGACAACATACACATTACAGAGTAGACACATTACAGACACATACACACAGACACATACTAATGCATAAGACACATTGGAAACACACGAACAGACACATTCAGATAACAGACAAACACGATAGAAGAACACACAGACACCACACCAAACACACAGACAGACATACACAACAGACAAAACAGACACCAGACTCACACAAAGACCCAACACAGAGACAAATACAGACACCAGATACCACAGACATATACAGACACATACAGACACACAGACACGATACACACGGTAGACACACAGACAACAGCAGTACAACACAATTAAACAACAAGCAAACACCAACATTGATACATACGATACACACACGAACAGACAAACACACATATTTAATAGTGGCGGACATTTGTTGACTTGGTGGCCGATAATCTTGGGCCGTTAAAGTTTTTTTTTTTTCCATGCGCACAAATTGTGCGCCGGGGTCAGCAGTGATCGGCAAAAATGTAGGATCAAAGCGATTACGAGCGTCACAATCTTTGCCAATTTTGTTCAATAATCTGACGGCCACAAATTGTCGCCGGCGCCAATTTGTGACGCGGCCGACAGATTTTGTGCCGCAACATTGGTGCGTCCAGACCGGTTTTGTAATGGTGTCTTCATTAGACAAACAAGCTGGAAAATGATATAAATCGCACCTTTAAAAGTAAGTTTGCGTATCAATCGTCGGCAAAGCGGTCTTGAAAGAAAATAAAACAGAATGAATTTGAGCTACTTTTTAATTATTATCATATTCCGAAATAGTTTTACGCTGAATTTGGTCCACATCCGATCGCGATTATCTACCTATTTAATTATTCTCCGCTTGCGCCCTCGATTTGATCAGCGAGCACTGAACAAAAATATCGGTAGAAATATCATACGACCTTCTCGCTAAGTTTGTTGTTATCTTTCAATGGCACGTAGTGCCGGTGCAACCCGACCCCCCCCCCCCTAAAAAAAAAATAATAATAATAATGATAATTCTTTTACAAGTCATATTTTGTGACAAGGAACCCTTTTTTGCGTGATGATCTTGTTCTTTTCTTTTCTCTTTTGCCACCTGCATTTAGTTTCTAGAGGTTTTTTTTTCAATCATTCTTTTACTGCTATTTCATTATAAATTTCATCATTAATGTAGGCCTGCCATTCTTACTTTCCTATTTCTTTGTCAATTATAAATATTTTACACAAAATTATTTTTCCAGAAAAAACAGAAGGAGGAAGATGTTGACGACGAAAAGGAGGAGGAGGAAAGAAGAAGGAAGAACAAGAATAAAAAAGAAAAGGGACAAGAAAAATGAGATAGGGAGAATTAAAAAACAAAAGATTGAGAAGAATGAGAAAATGAAGGAGGGGATGAGCAAGGGGGAGGAGGGAGAAGAAATGAAAGATTAAAAAGAAAAGAAGAAAAGCAGACAGAGGAAGAGGAAGAATAAAAAGATATGTGAAGAAGGGTGAGGAGAAGAATAAGAAGATGATGAAGACGAAGAAGAAAGTAGGAACGAGGAGGAAGAAGACGAATGGAGAGTTTCACTAGTGTGGAATGAACTCTTTGGCCTGTGCATTATGCATACCTATGCTGCTGGGTTGTTTTCAGATCCCCAATAAACAATGCATTGTAAATAGGTGCACTCATGCATGAGTGAACATGAAATACATTGTTCTCGTACTATTGAATAGGGAATATTCCTTCTTCATGCGGACTGTTGACGAGAGTTGACTGTGGCAAGCCAGCGGTGTTGACAGTTGTCCACAGTATTAAAGAGTGCGTCCCATAAAAAAAACAGAACCCTGAAACAAAAGGTTATTGTGCGGTAGCATTGAGGCGTATAATTGCAGAAATAAATTCAAAATAAACTTTGATTTATACTCTTTCAAATGATACATTAAGCAAACTTGTTCATGCATGCAACTCTGAGTACCATGACTTTTAAGATTTAAAGTGAAAAACCACTTGTTACGCTTTATTGCTGTGACACTGTGCACCAATGAAATGTAATAGATGGACTGCTGTCACTGGCTATATGGTGCGCACAGTGCCAAAGCCAAAAAACGTAACAAATGATTTTTCACTTTAAATTTTTAAAGTCATGGTACTTAGAGATGCTTGCATGAATAGTTTGCTTAATGTACCATTTGAAAGAAGATACGTCAAAGTTTATATTGAACTTATTTTTACAATTATACGCTCCACTGATTCTGCACAATAAGCCTTTGTTTTAGGGTTCTGTTTTTTCTGGGACGCACTGTATAGCAAGTAAATGGTTAAGCAGGATTGTCTTCTAGAGAGAGCTGTTATGGATTGCTAAAATTGTCTTTCCATAAAGCTTGCATCTCAATAGACCGTTTTCGAAATGCAATTCACATGCATACTTTTCTGATAAAGCTTTCTTTTCACAACCTGATAGCCCTGAACGGATTTTTTTTTTCAGCCATAGTAACAACTTATTTTGATAAATACATTTTAGGTCCATGTAGAAACCGCTAAAAAAATAACCTATCACTAGACTTCAGAAGAGAAAACATTAATAAATGTAATCATATTATGCAAATAGTATTATACTCCAACTTTTAGTGCTAAATTGTGAAAAAACAAACAAACAAACAAACAAACAAACCAACCCGGAAACGTGTTCAATACTCACTAAGTATACCGTCGAGTGCCTATCCACAGGCTGTTAAATGTATGTTGTGTGACTATGCAAAGGCCGTTAACTGAATTGATTATGTATTATATTAACGGCCTTTGCGTAGGTACACGACGATACACTAAATACTGCGTAAATCTTGAAAAAAAAATGTAACGATCAAACAACTAGTAAAAAGACATTTCGGCCTGATTGCAGGATACAATAAATTTGAAAATGAAGCCTCTGCCCCAGCCCGGGAACTGCAGCATGTCGTGCAGGCACAGGAGCAGCCACCTCAGTACACCTACCAACCCACTGGGTTCGTCCATCCTGCCTATCCGCCACCGCAACAACAACAACAACAACAACAACAACAACAACAACAACAACAACCAGGGGTGTATGGACAGGTGAGTAGGGTTTACAGTTCGATACACCGAGGGTTCGGTACAGCGATTATTGAATGGGTCTAAATCGATTATTTAAAGGGTCCGATATACCGATTAACTAAAAGGGGTCAATAGAAAGTGTATAGGATCCTTTTTGGTAATCCACCTCTATGACCCTTTCCGGGAATCGGTCGATCGGATCCTTTTCAATAATCAGTGTATCGGACCCTCATAGGCCACTTTCCGGTTATTGGTCTATCGGATCCTTTTCGAGAATCAGTCTATCTGAGTCCTTTTCAATGACCGGTCTATCGGACCCTCGGTCTATAGAACCCTTTCCGGGAATTGATCAATCGGATCCATTTCGGTAATCAGTCTGTCGGATCCTTTTCGCTAATCAGTCTATAATACCATCGATGCATAGTGTTTCCCGATGATTGGAGTGCATAACCCTCCCCCCCCCCCCAGTGACACTCATTTTATCAAGTCTGAATAGGTCAGTAAGTCATTTAAAGTAGATGTTTGTATTAAATACAATCCAATACCTTTGGTGAGTTATTTAGGCAATTTATGCAGCTAGTAACATGCCATGATAGCGTGCCAGCTTCGGCTTTTATGAAAAGCAAATTACAATAAATCAGCCCTTCCGTATGCACACAAAATTGGCTAGGGGAAAGTGAGTTTTCGTGTGACGTCAGAGCCGGGAATTGTATCCTGTCGCTCGAGGCGGGTACTATGATCAACACAAAATGTTCATACAGAGGGTGCCAGCTTCATACTCTCAAAAGGATTTGATAATGCCTGAATGATCAATATCTGACATACCTCTCCCATTCTGAAACATGTCATTCTGTCGTTATTTACGTCCGTTGTTGTCACAAAAAAGAGGGACAATCTTCGAAAAACAACTGTTTACAACTCGTCCGGTTGCAAGAATTGTATATACGGAGATGACATGAAAAAACCCTTTGGCTATGTTTGAAAACAAAATTACCTATACAAGAACATGTTCAATCATGTGCTGGTGCACCGCAAGCCCAAAGTTGGGTTGTTATTGATTGACGTACATCATACAACTACTAACATGAGAAACTAGGCTTGGGACTACCTGGGAGCTTCTATACAAGTAAACTTTTGGTGCATGCTGGGCAACAAAATAAAGGCAAAGAAAAATCTCCGACTGTGTGACACAGAACTTGTCAATGATGATATTCATCTAAGTTTTTCTCACAATCATGTAATACACAATGACAGTCATTAGTTGGAAAGGTCGTAGATTTGTTTTATATCTATAGGTCTGTTTCATGGGATGTAGGGGATAAATTTAGAGAAAGCTTGGAGTATTATATCTCGTGATTGGTTTTTCAGTTAGTTTGAATTTCTGTGTGGGGTTTCATAAAACATTCTGTATTTACTAAATACACGAGGATTTCTGGGCAAACTTACCATTCACCAGCGAACGCTCTTATTCTATGAACTTGAATGATAATGACAGTAGGAAAACTCTTGTTACTATTTCTCACCAGGCTCCGCCCAATCAGACCATCATGCACGTGACTACCACCCATGCCCCGCCCAACGACTACTTCGGGTTGGCTCTATTCGTGACCCTGTGTTGCTGCTTGCCGCTTGGCATTGTGGGACTTGTTAAGTCTAATAATGTAAGTATAACAAGAATATAAGCACGGTGCATTGTGGGACTCTTCAAGTCCACTGATGTTTGTGAAACAAGGGTATCAACGAAGTGCATGATGGGACTTGTCTAGGATAGTCAAAAGGAGGTCTTCATCCAAGGCCAAATCCTACAGGTTTTTTTTTCTGTTTTTGTTTTTTGTTTTTATTCACGGCCAGACCCCGGGCCAGACAGAGGTAGAAACAGCAAAAGTTTAGGGGGGCTGGGCTGGGCTGGTCGCCGACGAAGAAGATGGATGGGTAACAATTGGGTACTAAAAATTGATGTACGTTTGACATTTAATTTTAACCAACAAATCAGTAATTTCAAATTAACACACTTTGGGTCCCGGCAAAAACTGTCCACATATTAAATGGGCAGGATAGTAACCACAGTTGGTTAAACGTTGGTTAAGATATTGCCCAACTATTTTAAATATAAATGTGCAGACATGCATGGTTGGGCAATGGTTGGGCAATAGATCTCTCGCAAATCAGTCAGGGCTTAATTAGTCGACCCGACACAGTCGGACAAAACGATTATACTTTGGCAGAGTTTCAGTTTTAATTTGAAATAATCGTTGGTACTTCCCACAGAAAGCCAATGTTTTTTTTTCTTCCCAGATGATTTTCAACCTCTCTTTTGCGCTTTTTAGGTTAAAAATCGGATGGCTGTCGGAGACATCACTGGTGCTCAACTCGCATCACAGGAAGCCCGACGATACTCTATGATCGGATTGTGTATCGGAATTGCAATCGGCGCTGTCAGTACAGTTGGTTTTATTTTGTTATTTTCTAACGGCACAATAAACACTGGATATCACGGCTATTAACCCATCGGAGACGATTCGTTTTCGAAAACACACACAGTTTACACAGTTTCTGTAGATCCCAACCCCGAGATATCTCTCACTTAGTGTCCAACGGGTTAATAGTGGACCTCGGTGAGACTTCGATCAGCGTGCACACTCTAAAGAAACTAGTACAAAAACATGACCTGAATTGTTTCCAGATCTGTTTCCAATCAAGCCCATTAGGCCTATTACTTTTTCCAATCCTTAAAACCCCAGAGTGTGTAAGTATTCCGCATTAAGAAAAGATATACACATACCGATGTACCATAAACGAAGTCATACGACTCTAGCCCTTGGCCTGTTATTGTTGAATTCTTCTTCGTGTATTTAGCTGTCCCCACTTCGATGCTCGCAGTATATTGAAGGGTGCAAAATTGCATTCCTTTTTTACGGAGATCAACAGTTCTACGACATCTACTTCCGGACAATTACTCCCGGACAATGACCCCAGACAATCATCCCCGGAGAATTACCCCTAGACAATTACCACTGGACAAATATTATTCTCCCAGGGAAATTACCTCCGAAAATTACTTCCGGAAAAATACCCTCGGAGAATTGAACCTGGACAATTACCCTTGGAAAATTCCCCCCGGGTATAATTACCTTCGGACAATTATCTTCAGATAATTACTCTTGGACATTACTCCTGAACATTTACCTGCAGAACATTGACACCGTAAGATAATTATCCCCTCCGAGGGACAGTAGTCCTGTTTTTTTTTAATTGTCCGGGTGGTAATCATCCTACAGGGGATTATTGTCCCATGTGGAATTGTCGGAGGGGGGAATTTTCATTGAAGGTTAATTATCCGGGTGGTTAATATCCGGAAGGTAAATGTCCAGGGGTTAACAGATACAATATGGTATCTTGTCAGTGTGAGTATAGCTCCATGGGAGAGCATTGCCGGGAAACGTGGGGACCCCTCCCCCCTTATTTTTTGTCTGGGCTAGGGGGATCATCCCCTGGAGTTTTAGAACTTAATGCATTTTTCTTGATTTGTAATCGGCAAACCTATTCATCACGTTCGAAGGATAATGTGATGAAATTTAGATTAATAAATCTTAAAAATGGCGGTAAGGGGGATTTTAAAGTCACATTGGGTGATTTCAAGTTTTGGATTAGTGTTTGTGTTAGTGTTATCTTAACAATAACACGAGCCATTAATCCGAAACTTGAAATCGATCCGTGTTAGTAAGGTGACCCCGAAATTATGACGCACTTCCGGAAGTTGGTGTTATAGATCGTGTTGAAAATCGTCTGCTGAACCGAGCTGGTTGCTGGTGTTAGCGATTTACATGCATTTGTCCCATTCACTGACACAAGACCCTAGGGATAAGAAAATCACCATTTTCAAGTTCGTTGTTAGTGTTAGTGTTATTTCTGTCTCGCTTACCTCGCTGGGTCGCGCAGTTGTACATGTAATGTCTATGGCAGCGCGATGGCGCGCGGTAAGCGGCAAGAAAAATTAAAATATTTTAGATTGCGAAACTAACAAAGACATAATGAAATAAGTCAAATACATGAAATTAAGGGGGAAGTACATGCCTTTCCGACAGTATAACATTTTTAGTACGATTGTTTAAATTTCATAAAGAAATTACAACATTTTCTTCAGGTTTTCCGGCGTTTTCATGTTCGTCGAATAAGAGATGTGACGTCACGCTCGTGTTAACACTCGTGTTATGCATCGATTACAGAATCGATAGTGGCCGTTATCCGAGCCGTAGTGTTGGTTTCGGTTTAACGGCTCTTGACGTCGACTACCACTAACAATAACACTAATCCAAAACTTGAAATCACCCATGTCTACTTGTAAACAACAAATATGTGTCCTCGGGGCGAGGCTCTTTTTAATTCGCCTTAGTGTTTTCTCCCCCCCCCCCCCCTTCCCCCCACACTCATCACATGAAATCGCCGCTCGCCCGCTCCTGTAAGAGAACAGAAGTATGATGTACTGGTTGAAGTCTGTTTCTTGAGAGCAAGAGGGCGCTCCTCATCGTGCAAATCTTTAAATTTTAAATTTTAATATTTTCAAGGGTGAAAACGTTCTTGACAAAGGAAGCCTGTCATCAGGCTATGTGGCTCACTCGTCCTAAGCCGTTTAGACTATTCCAACTCCCTTTTAATGAACGCAAATGTTGGTGAGATAAACAGACTCCAGCGAATTCAAAATCGTGCAGCCCGTGTTGTACTTGGGGCCAATAGATATGAACATGCATCCCCACTACTTCAGGAATTACATTGGTTGCCTGTGGAAAAGAGAATTGTGTATAAAATCAGTATGTTAGTATTTTAATGTTTACATAACTGTGCTCCAAAATTTCTGTCTTCCCTTTTTCAGTTTCGTTTACCGTCAAATTACCTATTAAGTTCAAATGCAGACACTACCGCACTTCGTGTACCGCAAGCCAACACGAAAGCTGGTAAGCGCAGCTTCCATTATTGTGGACCAAAAGTCTGGAATTAATTGCCAAAGGAGCTGCGCTCATCAGCTTCGATATACACATTCAGAAGGGAGCTGAAAACATTTTTGTTTTCTTAGTTTTATTTAATCATATAAGAATTCTCTTCGTGGTATTAGCTGTCCCCACTTCGATGCTCGCAGTATATTGAAGGGTGCAAAAATTGCATTCCTTTTACGAGATCAACAGTTCTACGACATCTCCCGGACAATGACCCCAGACAATCATCCCGAGAATAATAGACAATTACCACTGGACAAATATTCATCTCCAGGGAAATTACCTCCGGAAATTATCTTCGCGGAAAATACCTGGAGAATTGAACCTGGACAATTACCCTTGGAAAATTCCGCGCCGGGTATATTACCTTCGGACAATTACCTTCAGATAATTACTCTTGGACATTACCCTGAACATTTACCTGCAGAACATTGACACCGTAAGATAATTATCCCCTCCGAGGGACAGTAGTCCTGTTTTTTTTTTAAATTGTCCGGGTGGTATCATCCTACAGGGGATTATTGTCCCATGTGGAATTGTCGGAGGGGGGAATTTTCATTGAAGGTTAATTATCGGGTGGTTAATATCCGGAAGGTAAATGTCCAGGGGTTAACAGATACAATATGGTATCTTGTCAGTGTGAGTATAGCTCCATGGGAGAGCATTGCCGGGAAACGTGGGGACCCCTCCCCCCTTATTTTTTGTCTGGGCTAGGGGGATCATCCCCCTGGAGTTTTAGAACTTAATGCATTTTTCTTGATTTGTAATCGGCAAACCTATTCATCACGTTCGAGGATAATGTGATGAAATTTAGATTAATAAATCTTAAAAATGGCGGTAAGGGGGATTTTAAAGTCACATTGGGTGATTTCAAGTTTTGGATTAGTGTTTGTGTTAGTGTTATCTTAACAATAACACGAGCCATTAATCCGAAACTTGAAATCGATCCGTGTTAGTAAGGTGACCCCGAAATTATGACGCACTTCCGGAAGTTGGTGTTATAGATCGTGTTGAAAATCGTCTGCTGAACCGAGCTGGTTGCTGGTGTTAGCGATTTACATGCATTTGTCCCATTCACTGACACAAGACCCTAGGGATAAGAAAATCACCATTTTCAAGTTCGTTGTTAGTGTTAGTGTTATTTCTGTCTCGCTTACCTCGCTGGGTCGCGCAGTTGTACATGTAATGTCTATGGCAGCGCGATGGCGCGCGGTAAGCGGCAAGAAAAATTAAAATATTTTAGATTGCGAAACTAACAAAGACATAATGAAATAAGTCAAATACATGAAATTAAGGGGGAAGTACATGCCTTTCCGACAGTATAACATTTTTAGTACGATTGTTTAAATTTCATAAAGAAATTACAACATTTTCTTCAGGTTTTCCGGCGTTTTCATGTTCGTCGAATAAGAGATGTGACGTCACGCTCGTGTTAACACTCGTGTTATGCATCGATTACAGAATCGATAGTGGCCGTTATCCGAGCCGTAGTGTTGGTTTCGGTTTAACGGCTCTTGACGTCGACTACCACTAACAATAACACTAATCCAAAACTTGAAATCACCCATGTCTACTTGTAAACAACAAATATGTGTCCTCGGGGCGAGGCTCTTTTTAATTCGCCTTAGTGTTTTCTCCCCCCCCCCCCCCTTCCCCCCACACTCATCACATGAAATCGCCGCTCGCCCGCTCCTGTAAGAGAACAGAAGTATGATGTACTGGTTGAAGTCTGTTTCTTGAGAGCAAGAGGGCGCTCCTCATCGTGCAAATCTTTAAATTTTAAATTTTAATATTTTCAAGGGTGAAAACGTTCTTGACAAAGGAAGCCTGTCATCAGGCTATGTGCTCACTCGTCCTAAGCCGTTTAGACTATTCCAACTCCCTTTTAATGAACGCAAATGTTGGTGAGATAAACAGACTCCATCGAATTCAAATCGTGCAGCCCGTGTTGTACTAATTGGGGCCAATAGATATGAACATGCATCCCCACTACTTCAGGAATTACATTGGTTGCCTGTGGAAAAAAGAATTGTGTATAAAATCAGTATGTTAGTATTTCAATGTTTACATACTGTGCTCCAAAATTTCTGTCTTCCCTTTTTCAGTTTTCGTTTACCGTCAAATACCTATTAAGTTCAAATGCAGACACTACAGCACTTCGTGTACCGCAAGCCAACACGAAAGCTGGTAAGCGCAGCTTCCAATTGTGGACCAAAAGTCTGGAATTAATTACCAAAGGAGCTGCGCTCATCAGCTTCGATATACACATTCAGAAGGGAGCTGAAAACATTTTTGTTTCTTAGTTTTATTTAATCATATAAC
>JZLH01S0524298.1:400-11169 GCA_001188425.1 Eucidaris tribuloides
ACTACCACGTGCATTCTCCGAATGGAATTGCCTACCGTCACACGTTAGAGATGCTTCCTCCATCGACATATTTAGAAACCGGTTAAAACAAATTGATATGGATAAAATCACCAAAAATAGTCACTTTCAAAATTAATATTAAAGTATGCTCAGTCGACAATATGGCGCCTGCATGTCACATCCCGTCGAGGAGTTTATGCAGTATACCACCAGAACCAGAACCAGAACCAGAACCAGGTCTCAGTGGAACTGAAACTGAAACTGGAGACTCAAGCTTGAATTGAAGTTTTGCCTTGGTCTAAAATAATACGTGGCTTGCTATACATTGTAAATCCTCAACATGCTCAAGTGCATTTGTTTACTTCAAGTACATGTATTTGTTTATATGCCTCAAGAGCTTACGCTCCCGATATGTTATCATTTACTCCGCAAGTTTGTACACGCAATTATACAACAAACTCTACGAGTACGACCCACTCCAGTAGGTACATGATGTAGCATTGTGAGCGAGCTCCCGGGGAGTTCCCCGCCCATCACATGGTCTCCGACTCGCGACCACCACAATACACTCCGCACTTGAACAAAGCCGCAACGAACGAGTGGCTCCATTAATTAAACTTGATTTCTTACCCAAAATCCGTTAGCCCGGTCCGTTAGAATCGATTTATTGTGTTGTCAACAATAAAAACTATTCCGGCAGGCAATAACTGTACTGTAATTCGACTTGGTATTGATTTACTTACGTAACTTTACAAATGATCCCGAACTCAAATCACTGCCAATCTACCACCCGAGAACCGGCCTCACTCTTCGCCGATCAGGAAACTGACAGTCTGGAATAAATCGCACAGCGCGTACAGCGCAGCGAGCTACATGTAGGTCGTTCAAAAGAATGCACGTGCACGTCACGCGAACAAAGTAAACACGGATATGACAAGAAACTCCAACTTCCAGGCCAGTCGATAAGAAAGAAGAGAGATGAAGGATAAAATACTCGTTCATCACTCGTGTCAATTATTCCAGTATTCATCTGCATAATGACAAAAATAGGGTATTAATTAGGGAGTTACATTTTCATCGAAGGAGGTTATGTTGTCAAATCGTTTTTAATTGTCGATCGATTTCGACGTTTGGAATATCACATGGCCAGAGAATACTGTATTTTTCGTGGATTTTTATATATAGGCCTATATTTTTTTGCTGTTCAGGGTATATATTATTCCAGCAATTAATTTTCTTGTCAATTTTATCATTCCGTAGATATAAGAGTGATTTAACTGAATTTTACATGGTATAGCCTAATTATTGCATGGAATTTTAAAAATTGTACATGCTAGCGAGTGCATTAAAAATATCAAAAATTTTACAGATAAACAAACATAATCACACATTACGCACATACGCAGGTAGGCCTATATAGCCTAGATAGATAGATACATGTGGATAGATAGATAGATAGATGGTGATAGATAGATGAATATAGTAGATTGATAGATATAGATAGATAGATGGATAGATAGATAGATAGATAGATAGATAGATAGATAGATAGATAGATAGATAGATGGATGGATGGAGAGATAGATAGATTGATAGATAGATAGATAGATTAGATAGATAGATAGATAGATAGATAGATAGATAGATAGATAGATAGATAGATAGATAGATAGATAGATAGATAGATAGATAGATAGATAAATAGATAGATAGATAGATAGATAAATAGATAGCTAGACAGAGAGATAGACAGAGATAGGGAAATTATTTATATTAAACTGTACTGACTTCTGAGGTTATTTCGCCGAAGAAAGGTTTCTGAATTTGTTTCGACAGGCACAAATTTAAGTTTGATTTCACTACATGTTTTTATTCTTTGAAATTACATGTCACACTCTACACATTCAATATGTGGAGGAAAGAACCCCAAACCTTCTCTAAATTTACTTCATTGAAACAGTAACAATATTAATGCTTAAATAAAATGAGCGTTTCCATATGGGCTGGACTGTTAAACCCAGTGGTGTAGCCAGGAATTTTCAACGGGGGGGGGGTGTCAAACTATGGTCTCGAATGGCACAATATCTAGTGATACGCTATAACTGAATAGGTCGTCTCCCCGGTTCGTCTCTCCTGTTGACCTAAGTTTAACCCTTTACCTTTGTCTTTTCTACTGTTTTTACTTGCAGATCTCTGAACAGGGAGTAATATTGTTCCCCCCCCCCACGGCTATATGTCTATTATAAGACTATTATGCGAGCGTGCTATTCATAATTCACTGAACATGCCGAATAGATCGAGTACTCATTTGTAATTTGTACAGGATATGGTTTAACACGTGATGGATGAGTACCAGCTTTGTCTACAGATTCGTCCTTGACTTAATGTTGAACTGAATAATACATTTAAAATCTACGTCAACATATCGCTTTTCATAAGATTGACAGTAGCTTATTATACGCATATTTTCCTATCAGCGCGCTGCAGCGGTTGAATTATTCACGACGGCGTATTTTGTAGGAGATATGGGCAGTTGCCCCTAAATTATTGGGGGGGGGGGTTTCGGGGGAGGGGCGGGGGGCAGAGCATCCCCAAGAATTTTGTTACATCACATCCAATTATTGTTGGCTGGTTTCGGGAACCCGGTGACTTGTTTGCTTGCTTGCTTGTTTGTTTGTTTGTTTGTTTGTTTGTTTGTTTGTATGTCTGTTTGTTTTTTGTTTGTTTGTTTGTTTTGTTTAGCTTTGCTTTGCAGACTGGGCGGAAGCTATAATGAATATGGAAGGGACTGTCGTAAATCGTGAATAATATCCTCGCCAATATTCACGGCTTAACTCTGCAATATTGCACACATCTGCGCCAATTAATATTCACGACTCGTCGTGAATTTTGTCGTAAATATTGGTAAACACATTCACGACGAAAATGAATATTGGCGAAGATATTCACGACGAAATCTACGACGATTCGTGAATATTGGCGCAGATATATTCGCGACGAAATTTGCGATTTGGCACATTTCGTCGTGAATATTGGCGAATAAATTTGAGACCATACATTGGAAAAGAAAGAAAAGGGAGGAGAAAAGGAAAGAGAAGTGAAAGGAGGAAGAAGAGAAAGAAGAAACAAAGAAAATCGCGAATATCTACACCAATATTCACGAATCGTCGTAGATTTTTTTTTCAATCGAGTATTCAACTGAAATAGGAACGATTTTGATCAATGTTGTGGTCACTTTACCCTTTTCACAATTTGTTTTGATTATTTAGGGGTCAATTGATTTATTCCAATCAAATTTGGTGATCAATGGGCGTATTTGTTTGTTTATTTGCTTGATGTATGTATGTATGTATGTATGTATGTATTTATGTATGTATGTATGTACTATTGTGATTATGTATGTATGTATGTATGTATGTATGTACTATGTATGTATGCATGTATGCATGTACGTGTGTTCGTATGTGTGTATGTACGCATGTGTGTATGTACGTATGCATATATGCACTGTGTGTGTATGCATGCATGTATGTATTATGTATGTATGTATGTATGTATGTATGTACTATGTATTTATGTATATATGTATGAATGAATGTATGTATGTATGTATGTATGTATGTATGTATGTATGTATGTATGTATGTATGTATGTATGTATGTACTATGTATTTATGTATGTATGTGTATGTCTATGTATGCATGCATGCATGTGCTGTAATGTGATTTTGAATAATTCCAAAAAGTTGAGCCGGGCATTGTTCGTCATGATGGTCTGATGGTGCAAGAATATGAACTGTGTATGTTTGATCATGGACCTGTGTTGTACCCTCCCTACTCAAAAGTATTGCAACGTACACTATAACGCATACATTTTACGTTGAAGGGGTCTTTCTAAAATGATGTCCTAATTACGTTTATGATTGGAAAATAACAAATTATTTGAAAAGACACCAATGCATATTCTTTCTCGTTTCTTCTACAAGGCGGAGAGATTATCACATGCAGGCGCGCCCACGACAGATGGGCTGGAACATAAAATTTTGCATTTTTTCGCCTCCCTATAGGGGTGGGGTGTTAATTCACACTAGCATCGTAATTCGGTTTCATATTACCAATGAAGCGGTTTTAATAGTTTGGAAAGACTTTCAGCAAACAAAAAATGTGAATATGTTCCTCTGAAGGGGTCTCAGAAAGAAGACCACGCCCCTCGAAGACGAAAGAGACTTCCTATCTTCATAAGACAGTGGCAAGGAGCAAACGCCCCACATTTTAAACAAGACCTCTTCAAGTTGTAATTTCTTATTCTTTCGCAATTCTAAAGGCAGTTTATTATTGTAAACATCTTAAAATGTACTGTCATGAGAATTTAAAGTACATTGAATATAATGATGCGAAGAGAAAGCCATCATCTTTAATTAGTAGCCTTATTCTCCTTGTCACTGTCTTATGAAGATAAGAGGTAACTTTCGTCTTCGAGGGGTGTGGTCTTCTTTCTGAGACCCCTTTAGAGGAACATATTGATATTTTTTGTTTGCCGGAAGTCTTTCCAAACCACCAAAACTGTTTTATTGGTAATATAATACTGAATTACTATGCTAGTGTCAATTAACACCAAACAAATGCAAAATGTTATGTTCCAGCCCCTCTGTTGTGGGCGCGCCTGCATATGATAATCTTTCCGCCTTGGAGAAGAAACGAGAAAGAATATTCATTGGTGTCTTTTCAAATAATTTTCCAATCATAAACGTAATTAGGACATCATTTTAGAAAGACCCCTGGCTTCAATGTAAAATATTTGCGTTATAGTGTATGTTGCAATACTTTTGAGTAGGGAGGGTAGGTCCATGGTTTGATTTGCACACCCCGAAATGAACTTATCGACCAATTTAGCTAAAATCGCTTAAAATGCAAAGGTTCCAAAAATCCCCGTACAAATCTTCACCTCTCATAAAAGCCTTGGGGCTGAAAAGTCAGGTTTCGTGAAAATAAACGCTGATAAAATTCAAACAGAATGCACCAAAGTAACGTCGCTCACTGAACTTGAATTTCATGCAGCCGTTAAACTAGTCTGACTGCCAGACCTGATTCGTGTATCATCTAGTGAAAATTGAATACCTGCTGATCAAAGCTTACAAGGTCCAAACCTCTGGCTAGGGCAGTTGGACGATTGTCAAGCAATCTTTGGTACTGTTGGACTCTGTTAAATACAGAATTGTATTCGCGAAAGCTACATCAACGTGCCAAAAACATGTACTATATAGCTTCACAAATAAAATTTGAGCAACAGCCCAATTTCATTATGATTTATCGTCTATATTAAAAACAAACCTTTAGAACATATAGATCCGAAATCTTGAACACTGCATTTTATTTACCTATATTCCGTTGGATCATTATCTGAGCAAAAACAGTTTGGTGTGCAAATCAAAAACAACCTCTAAAGGCAGGGCGTCTCTTTTACATGCCTAAAAAGTAACATTGTGTAATGCACTGGCATTTTTCTTAAGCAGAAGTTTCTGCATTTAATGAGAAATAAAAACTCACAAATTCTTCATAAAATATTCATAAAAAAACATACCGATACACATAAATGTGACAATTGAGTTATACTGTATTTAAAACAAATCATAGACATTATTTAAAGTATAGAGCTATGCAAGCCAAGGAATTGAAATAAATGCAATATACAAATGCAATAAATGATATACAGAAGAAAAAAAATCTAACAATATTTAGCAAAGTATAGTAGCTCGAAACTCAATTTTAGTGGAATTAGTGTGACCATTGTTTTTTTTTTTATTTGAAGTATTTAAGATCCTCTAGCATAGAATATTCACTAAACAACAATTATTTTGTGCACATTTTTCAAATTCTAGGTAATAAGTGATCTTCATATTTCACTGATATGCTCCTTAGATAGCCTAAAGGCATGAGGGATGTTTTGCTGTGCTGCGAGAAGGCTGCAAATGAGATTCTCGCACCTTAAAGACACTCTATAACTTTGTGGAAGCCTTATATCAAAAAAAAAATCAAACTGTGCTCTCTGACATATCTGGTAGTGTTTGGATGGACAAATAAACACCCTACAACACAAAAATTCAGAGAGTTATGCGGTCACTCATAAAATATGTACAGATCAAAGTCGAAACATTAATTAAATCTCAGCCGATAGGAAATTCTGCAACACAACAGTCTATGGAGGAAAACGGGAATGGTCGCTCAATGATTTTCACTTTTTAGAAGCACTTAATGATCGTTTTAAACTGCAATTTTTTCAGGACTTCATTTTTAGACCTTGTCAGAGACACCAGTATACATGTAGCTCAAATTTTTTAAAACTGGAAACAGTGTCATACGATGCCTTTAAGGTTAATTCGCGATGTATAAGACGAACGTAGATGGCGGGCAATCAATAATCGAATAGACTTCTGGTTTTCTAACCAAACATTGCCCGAGCTCCATCTAGCTGGGGGATCCCAAGAGTACGAAAAAAATGAGTATCTTCATCTATGCATTCTTTAGTTCAGAAACAGCCGTAACACTGAGTTACTGCATCATCATTTCTTGTTCTCTATAGAAGCGCCCCCACCCCCCCCCCCCACCCCATAGCTACGGGCGCATGTGCGACATGTCACAGTCTCAAAACCCATGTAGGACGGGGAGGGTCAAAGCCGGCAAAAAGCATCTCTATACTTCAAATTATTTATGGTATGAGGTGATTCATATAATATATTATGGTTATTTGCATAGTCGGTTACAGTTTTATTGTTATTTACATACCTTTAATACGGTTTAAAACAAATCAGTGGGTTTTATAATTTACTACATGTAGTATAACAAATTATAGCGAACAGAATAAACACCATGTGACTGATTTCGTTTGCGAAAGATAAAACGGTAACCATTATGGTTTTATAACTTATAGCAAACAGAATAAACACCATGTGACTGATTTCCATTTACAGAGGGATCCTAAAACGATCATAACCATTGTATTACTTTATTTATGAGGAGGAAGTTATGGGAAAGGGGCAGGATTAGGACGGGGTTAATGACCAATTTCTCTCATGCAATGATTAATTGTTAATGATTTTTCTGTAATTATTGTAGCATTATTATTGGTATGTAATGTTTATTGATTGGAATCATTGTACTCAATCAATTTGAAACATATCGACCTTTTGTCTATGTACACATTATTTGCAAATATACCTTGGTCAAATTCCCAAAGTATATTCAAAGTGATGATGATGATGATGATGATGATGATGATGATGATGATGATGATGATGATGATGATGATGATGATGATGATGATGATGATGATGATTGATCATAATCTGCATAATCTGCATAATCTGCAAAACACCTTCATTATATTCTAGACTTGAATTCAGGTCACAGTCTAACTACAGCTTACGCAATGATGATACCCAAATTGTTCTTCCCAAACCACGCACAAACTTTATTCCAAATCGTTCACTGTATATCGCCTCAAAGCTTTTCAACAGCCTCCCCCTCTCAGAACAATTACCGATCCCAAGCTATTTGCAAAAGAAATTTCATAGACAACATCTTCATTTCAACCATAAACTTTCCTGTTTCCTCACTCCTTTGTTTACTTCTGTTATTTGTACTATGTTAACCTTGTTTATGTCTCCCATATCTCCGTCACACTATAACTTTACTTTTTCACTCCTTTACTTCTACCATTGTAATATCTTAAATCAGTTTTGTTCACATTCTTTAATTTTTGTTTGTATCGTATATCTAAATTACTATCCTTAATTGTCGTTTTTTTATGCTGTTGATTGTCCATTTTATAAATTGTTTTTGTTTATGGCTATTTGTCTTTTGTTGTATTGTATATTCGTTCACGGCCTTGATGGAAATCAGCTTTTACTATAGAACTTTACTTTTTCACTCCTTTACTTCTACCATTGTAATGTCATTAAATCAGTTTTGTTCACATTCTTCAATTGTTGTTTGTATCGTAAATATCTAAATTAATATCCTTAATTGTCCTTTTTATGTCGTTAATTGTCCATTTTATAAATTGTTTTTGTTTGTGGCTATTAATTGTATTGTGTATTCGTTCACGGCCTTGATGGAAATCAGCTTTTACTACGTGACTAAAAACCAAAAAAAAAAACTATTTCAACGTCATCTATTAGAAATTTATTAGAAATTAGTATATTATCCATAAAAACATTTTTTCCAGTGATAACTCACTCGCCTCACTGTTGTCATACTTGACCGAGTACATCGCTCTTGAAAAGAACAATTCCAAATCACGCTTCTTTCAAGTGTAGCAAAACTTGCATAAAATGTGACATTACCTCTCATAAATCGAGTCTTTACAGTGTCTTCAATATTTATCCATTGACTAAAACTTGCAAAAAGTGATTTGACAGTGTTCTCTTCAAGAGCAATTTACTCG
Source organism: Eucidaris tribuloides (assembly GCA_001188425.1). Taxonomy (NCBI): domain Eukaryota; kingdom Metazoa; phylum Echinodermata; class Echinoidea; order Cidaroida; family Cidaridae; genus Eucidaris; species Eucidaris tribuloides. The sequence goes on from JZLH01S0524298.1 coordinate 8,844, forward strand.
GTCATGAATGAAACTGGTGATGCAAGTGAGGTATCATTGGAAAAAGGATAAGTTACCCTTTGTGTATATTATACTTCCAAATCTCTACAATAAAATACTTGGGAATATCACCCCAGTAAATATATTTTACCTTATTTGATACGCACTGCATATCTTGGTTTTCAATCTCACTATCATTCTTTTGTCATACATCTCGCCACTGACACTTCTTATAAAAAAAAAACTATAAAAAATCCTCCGTTCATAAAACTCGGACAAAGGTGAAAAACTGCCAATATGAGCACAATTTCTTCGGGAATGGGGGGGGGGGGGATAAAGTCTGTATAAGTGATATTTAATCGATAATGATCTGATGTCTGCAACAGGGTTAGATTCAGGCCATCTATCATAAGAACGTCATCGCCCAAATTCGCTTCGGAACAACATCCCATTCCCAGCAGACTTCAAAACCGCTTTCGGCGGCGGCTCCTCGATATCATATTAATGATCTCGTGCTGAAATACGTAATTCCTCCCCTTTGTTTCATGCATGATGGGTGAAGGGGCGGCAAATTTCACAGCCGCAAAAATGAATTCGTCATAGCTAAAATTGAATGAACTTACAAATGGATATAAGCATGCTGTAGAGTTCATTTGTCAAATGAATGTATATAATTAAAAATGAACTCACAGATGGCTTTTTATTTAAAAAAGTGTGTGTGTTGTGTTTGTGTTTGTGTTGTGTGTGTGTTGTGTGTGTGTGTGTGTGTTGTGTTGTGGTGGTGTGTGTGTTGTGTGTGTGTGTGTGTGTGTGTGTGTGTGTGTGTGGTGTTGTGTGTGTGTGTGTCTGCTGTCTGTCTGTCTGTTGTTTGTAAAATGCCGAGCTTGGAAGAACACAAGCAACTTGTATTTCTGTTGCCAGCCTTCATTTCGTTAAGCTATCTAATTCCATCTCGCACGATCCAGTTGAACTTTGTCCAGAAATGATCAAATCAAACAAATTGTTTAATGGATGTTTGTCGATCATCACGACAGTCAAAGACTTTTCCAAAACTGTGGAAGTTAACCTTAAAGATTGTCAACATTTGATGTCTGGGCTGCATAATAGTGCTTGCGTGCATGGACAATACACATCCCACAATATACCGGTAAAGTACAAATTAATATCGTTTCATGATTTACTGTCCTGACGACAAAAAAAATCCTTTATCACAGCAGTCTATGGGACCAAATGGGATGCACAATCTATAGCTCATAAGCTTGAAACTTTTTAGAAGTACTAGGCTATAAATGATCGTTTTGAAGTATAGTTTTCAGGGCTTCAGTTTGGAGCTCAGATTATAAAATGGAAACATTTCTAAATGATGCCTTTCAGTTCAACGGGATAACATAATGTTTAGGGTGTGGGATGGGGGGGGGTAACACCTTAACAGGAAAATATCTTGGTAAATCTGACTCGGTATAGTTTTTTTTTTCCAGCTGACTGATAATTCCAATTTCATTCCTGCAATTCATATTCCATCATGTCTTGCTGGCATCAGGAAGCGAGGATCGGCCAATCATGGGTTGTTGGGTACTTAGCAAGGGCGACCCCTGGTGACCAACTAAAGAGAAGTGAATGAACTCGCCCGCCGCCAGTGGCTGAATACTATACAGTGCGTCCCAGAAAAAAGGAAACCGAGATTGATGAAGATATTTCAATATCTTAAAAACAAAATGAAAAACAAGTTGTACATGGTTGGAAAGCATATTTTCTCCTCTTAAATTTGATACCGGTCACAGAGATTCCCATTCACGCATGGCTGAGCAAAGACAATAAGAAGGGACAGGGTCATAAAATCATTTGCACGAGCAAATTTGAAATTCAAACTGTCATGCTTGAATGTATTCTGAGTATCTTCGACATTGAAGGGCATCATTGCAAAGCTGATTTTATCTTCTTTCATATGATACCACATTTGTGAAAAATAAGCATTGTATCAGTGAGAAAAGACAATTTGAAATGATGCTTGTTTTCAGAAATGTTCCAAAATGCATTCATTAACACTGTTTTCTGGAATTGGCAGCCAGCAACCAAGAAATTACCCTGCGAACGTGATTCGGAGCCTATTGTTTAGACAGGCAGCCCAGAGGGTTTTATTCAAACTATCAAGATACCAATATCTGTCTACCGGAGCATGTGTAGAGTAACGAGCTATATACAGATATCCATTTCTGCCGGGGTCTATCCGTTGCGTTTGGCCCCTGGGGGACCTTAAAGGGGGCCAAAAATTGACTTTATTCAAACATTTTAGGTACTACTTATAACCTTTACCACGAACTGTGGAATACTCCCCCGAGTACAGAAT
>JZLH01S0524406.1:4948-16874 GCA_001188425.1 Eucidaris tribuloides
CCTTTTGCATGCCTAAAGTCTAACATTTTTTTAATACACTGGTATACATAGAACGGAAATAGATCTCTGACCTTTATGCAAGGTGTAGGAGCAAGTAACTCAGTTTTAGTGGAATTATACGCACTTAACATTCATTAGATTGCAATGGATTCCGATAATGGTATAATCCAAAAGTTGGTTCTTAGAAACTGTCATCTCAAGTGATTTAGAGATTGAGCTTTGTTACATTAAAAAATGATGCTAATTTCGATTGGTCCCTAACGCATGACCGTTAGATTTGCTTTTAATCTTTAAGGAATGTTTACGAGTAATGCAGTTAGACTTTGACTTGAATTATGTCTAATAAAGACAAACAATTCCTACCATAGAGACTACACCAAACGGCTGTTCTTTTGCGCATTTTTCAAATTCTACGTAACATTGCTATTATTGATTTAATATTCACAGACATGTCTTTATAAATAATCTAAAGGCATGAGATGATGCTTTTCTGAGGCCTCGGGATGGGTGCAAAGGTAGATTCCCTGCTTTAATCGACGACTTGTTTTTCAGCTACTTAGACGCTTCCGGTTCAATCTTTGAAAATGATAAAGTCTTGTTTTGTCTTACTACGTTTGATCGGTTTATGATGTGATGTTCACATCGACTGCGATATTCTCTCAGTCGCGACGGAGACGGTGTTACTAGTCATTATGTCGTCATGAACCTCTCCATCCGCAGCTTGAAGCAGGCCGACTCGTAATGTTTGTTCAGGTACGCTTCAGGGCAAGACTTTCGCATCGCTTGCACTTGTGTTATGTAGGCGAATGCGTCTGATGTGGGCGCCTCGCAGGTTCGATCTGTCCGCAAAGGCCTTGGCCGCAGTGCGCGCAGCCGAAGGGTTCTCTCCAGTGTGCGAAGCGCAATGTGTCCTCGCAGCAACCGGGGGCCCACAGACGCCGTGCGTAGAACAGGGAAATAATCTATGACAAAAACCAGCGATTACTCAAACAGGATGCTGGACAAAAAACAATAACTTACAACAACCCGAGGTAACCGACCCAATACGTTTAACAACAATAGCGGAAAATTTGTAAACTTCACAACCGTCAGAAATAATTTGGCTGTCATTGCTCTGGGATATAAATAATGATAAAGAAATCAATGCGAGGGCCTGTTATTTTAATGGATCAGAAAAGATGACCCCCAGTGCGTACGGGCGCGGCCAACAGACAACCTGAAACGCTTTACCGATCATCTGTCAGCGGCACACCACCGCAGGCCATGCGGAACGGCAACTGCCTCGTTTACTGGTTACAAATACCGAGAAACAATTCCTAGGACGTACTGAGCTCATTAATATTGATAACACCAGCTGAGAACAAACTGTATAATGTACTGCAAGGTTGGCAAGCCAGAATTCGAGGCATGCAGAATAATTGCGTTCAATGAGCGCAACCGCTCAATACGAATCACAACAGGTTGCGATAGTGATCAAAGAACACCATTGTTCCAAATTTAACACACTGTTGTAAATTGTACACAACACTTGTCAACCAATAGACTTGACCAAGGGGACGAGCTGTGACCAAACCGCAAGACCGCTTGGGAATAACAAAGCAGACAACGGTTACTAAATATAACAACAGCTTAATGCCCTCAATGCGCGTGACCGGCCAGGATAATTGTATACATTAACATCTCCAACAGGTAACACCCATTTCACATCTACTTCATATTCTGTAATCGCCACATGTATATATCCAGTTTAAATCATGTTAACTAATTGCAATCTAGTAACATGACTTAAACTGGAAATATACATTTGTGGCGATTACAGAAATATGAAAGTACGAATGCTGCAATGGGTATACCTGGAGATGCTTAATGTTATACACTATTCAGTACGGTACATGAAGCATACAGCTGTTGTATATATTTAGTACACGTTGTGTAAATTCAAGGAGCTTCGGTTTGAAGCTCCTTGGTAAATTGTTGACAAATGTTGTGTACAATTTACAAAACTTGTGTAAAATTTTGAATGACATTTCTTTGATTCATATAGCAAACCATGTTGTGATTTGATAATACAGAGATGAACAGCAAATTTATTCTGCATCTGAAATTCTCTCTGCACACCTTTCATACATTAATACAATTTGTTCCTACTGGGTGCTTATCAAATATTAATGAGCTCAGACGTAAGGAATGATTCTCGGGTATTTGTAACCAAGTAAACCGAGGCATTGCCGTTACCAGCATGGCCTGGTGGTTGTGCCGCTGACCAGATATCAGTAGGTTTCAGGTTCGAATCCTGTTGGGTCAATCTTTTTCTGAGTCATTAAAAATAACAGATCAAGCATTTGATCTTCTTTATCATTAATTTGATAATCAGAGATGAACAGCAAATTTATTCTGCACGTTGTGAAAGTTTTACACAATAATTTCCTATATGTTATACAGTACGTAATGGTCGTATACTGGTTGTAATGTAAGAATAAAATATTGGTTTGTACAGACAATCTGATGCAGTAATTGCATATTTTGTACATAAAGAATTATTTCTGTTACTACTGTCACGGGTGTTATGGGTATTATTTACACTAATTACAGAATTAAGAAATTACGGCAGCGCACATTAGTGGATTATATGGGGTTTGGGGGGCAAATCAATTTCTATAGGTGCGTCTACACCTACCGAAACTTCGCGAAGTTTAACTTCCCGAAAATTAACTTCCCGATAATTTGCATGTGTAGATAGCAAAACTTTCGCGAAAATTATTTACCTGCGATAATTCGCCAAAAAATCCCCTGCTCATGGGTAGTATTTTTCTCGGACACCGCGACATTTGTATGCGCGGACATTTTGCGTGTAGAGCAAATTGCTTATGAGTATGTAACTTTGGGAAACACCCGATAAGGGGGTTATGAAGAGATTGCAGACAACAGGTTTGAATTACTTGCCTGAAGTTTCGCAAAAAGTTTGATTTTATGCCGATGTATATTGATTATTGTGTGTATAATTGCGTGGTTAAATTTTATCAGCGGCCAAGAGAATTAGTTAAATAGTGTATAGAATTATGATGAAACAAAAAATAAAAAACAGTGATACAATGAAAATTCACATCAACACACACACACAAAACAAAAACAAACAACAACAACAACAAACACACACAACACAAACACACACACACACACACAAACACACACACAAACACACACACACAACACACACACACAACAACACACAACACCACATACACACATAGCATAAAAAACCAACACACACACACCACACACACACAAACACACCGCCCCTCCATCACAAATAACAAATGCAAGCATTAACAACACACACACACCACACACACACACACACAACACAACAACCAACACACAAACTAGTGTTTAATATGAAACAGTTTAAGTTGAGATGAACTTCTTTTTCAATGTGACGATGTCGCATCACTTTGAATACATATCTTTTAATACAATCTTGTTAAAAGAAATTGTTTCCATTGTTTCATTATTGAAGATGTAGAAGTGGAAGTTGTTATTGGTGTGATATGACCTTTGGGCATAAAGCTTTCAAATAACAAAAAAATCCCCAAAACTAAATAGTACTGACAACATGCCTGATTATCTTGTCCATCGTTATTTCAACGCACTTGGTGATGAGCCATTAAATTCATACCATTACTTTTATCCCAGACATTTCAAATTTAACATCTAAGATGAACTTCCATGTAACTATAAGGCTCATTGCTTCAATGAATTGGAGGAGAAGTTCGATACAACGATTATTCCACTAAATTCGGTGCAAGGAGAGAATGCAATATTTTGTCGTTTAGTTCCTACAATTTGATCCACGTGGTAAAAAGAACAAAATGTGAAACTGAGTTCTTAAAGATAATTCGCAGAACAAATACGAGTACATGTATGGAGTTGATAGAGAACTGGCTTTGTGTTATTCTTTGTACTGATTTAACTACCAACCACCAGCAGTTCCTGATCAAGCTTTCCGTAGTCACATACATTGAAATTAAAGGTAATCCCATAGACTAAGGCCTGTGCTGCCCCAAAATGTTTTATTTACTGATTTCATTATTCATTCTCCACTTATATGGGGCGTAGTATCCTCTCCACGTGAAGTAGTTTTAGAGGGATGCAAGCCAGTGATAAAAGCATAAAACCAGAAGTGAAATATAAATCGAATGACAAACATATACAATAACAAAAATAAATGACATGATTTAACAAATTAAGTACAGAGAGACACGTTAACTTGAGAAGAAAATGGTTGCCCGTAAAGGAACGTATAATATTTAAGATCCATCTTTTGGTTTATCATACTATCAATGGAACAGCCCCTGATTACAATCAGTCTCTGTAACATCAGTACCAACCTGTACGATCCCTACGATCCTCCAATTCCGGTCTTTTAAGGTTCCATTATCTAAAAAATCTTGGGGGGATCGAGCTTTTGCTCACGCCGGACCAGCCCTGGATGGAATTCACTTCCACAAGAGCTGAAGGACTCCAACTCTTTGACTTCCTTTAAGGGTAACCTAAAAACACACTTGTTTAGTTGCGCATTTTGAAGGCAGACGTTTTTCTTTTTTTTGTGGTGTGCAAATTATTTTTGTTATGTCGCTTTTGCTGTCTTTCTGTTATTTTGTATAAAGCGCCTTGAGCATTTAATGTAAACAAAATGGATAACGGCGCTATAAAAATTCAATTTATTATCATTATTATTATTATTAAAAAATGAACTGAACAGAGTGCGAAGGAAAAGAAAGTAGTGGCATCCATTCCTCTCATTCCACATTCATATTCAAAGAATCTATAGTTAGTACATATACATGTATTAATTGATTGCCTCCAGAAGGCTAAGACATTATAATTATATCGTTTCTACCATGCCTTTTGTTTAAAAGAAAAGTGCACCCATTTGTTTGATAAAGTGACATTTTTGCATTTCTTACATATTGCATTCGAAAGATTGTAATTTCTTTCCAATCGATGCCTTTTCTCTTTAACGCTCAGTTATTCGTCGACTGTAGCTACGTCCCTCCTGTCGGCAACAACTTGACCGATAATTTCGGGTACGATGGCAACCAGAATGGGTATGCCTTCCTGGGGAAATGCGCCTGGATGTGTGAAAAGCTCTACTACTTCCTAGGAATGATGCTGGTCGGCTCGCTTCTCTCCTCCATGATGCACAATCCCTCGTTTATGGTGCAGTTTAGGTAATTGACTCTTTCTCTATCGGGGAAAAAAAAATTCACCCTTGCAATATACTGATCGAGTGTCATTCATGGACTTCGCTCTGAAAATCCCATGTCAAACTGATTCTGAAGATGGGTTTGTTAGAATCGCACTTGGAATTGGGTCAGATTTCATCCAATTCGGAGTCACGTCATTGGATCGAGGGCATCTACCCCGTGGACAGCCACCCCAATGCAAATATTGGGGGGGGGGGCAAACATATCGATTTAGCCCCTCCCTCAATAATTTTGACAACTGGAAACATTCGTAAAAAAGTAATGCAAGGGTACTTCTAAACAGTAATGCAAAACACAACAAAACCATTAAACGTAATATAAAAAACACTACTGCACATTATAACGCGCCGAAAATTTTCGATTTTTTTTTTTACTTACCCCCCCCCCCATCCGAAAAAATGGATTGACGCCCCTGCCCCTGGATAATTACCCCCAGACAATTACCTCCCGGACAATTACCTTTCGAGGACACCCCCGGACAACAGATCTTAAGTAATTTAGTAATTTAGTAATTTGTCCGGGTGATTCTTGTCCTATAGGGGATGACTGTCCCCGGATGGAAATTGTCATCGGGGTAATTGTCCCAGGAGTAATTGTTTGCAAACCGTATAAACAATTTGTGATCCCAAACGGACCCTCGCTCCCAGCTCAGTCTGACTAAACAATTTTAAACTATTGGTTCGTCAAAGTCTGTCATCATATTCACATCAAATTTGGTGATAATGATTCTATGTTGCATTGTTATGTTAACATTGAGACTTATTTTATGTTTACCAAATACCCTTTTTTGAGAACCTTTTCAATTTTGATGTTATTGTTTTTCCCCTGACATATCTCATAAAGAAGAAGATCGTTCCACAGCACTGGGTGTGAGCAACGTTTTGATGAAACTTGTTGGTGAGTTTGTGTAATCTAAATTATAATGGACATAATCGTACAAAACTACAGCAACGAAAGCCTGTCAGATTGTCAAGTTTCCGGGATATTGAAATGTTGCCAGGTGTTCGTAAAGGCAAATTATAGATGGCGCCGTTTAAAGTTCCAATCCGCGTGAGATGTCATCAACAGAGAAGCCACATCCAGCGGAAATCTACAATGGAAGTTCCGTAGTGTGTTTGCAGCACCGTGCCCATTATACTTCTTTCGGGCGGCCATCCGATAGACTGTTAGTTTCTTCCACTGCGTAATCAATAGATGAAATATTTGAAAGTGAGATCACTGATGATTTGTGTGATTCTTACAGTATTACACTGATATTAAATATCGCCCACTATTAGGATACTTTATGGATATTACTTTAGGCACAGTGTATATTTCAAAGTGATTCCACGTCATATTTTGCGGATATCATAGTCTGCTAGGGTGGTCTGGAAATCGGTGTAGAAATATGTGGGCGGAGGCTGGGCAGGGTGGTTTGGGGCATAAGTGCCAAGGAGAGGGTAAACAAGTATGAATAACAAATAATACTGAAAATTGACTAATAACATGGAGGAGGGGATGGGGGGGTGGGGTGGGTTCCACTCTGGGTTTAGCTACCGTCTTTCGTAAGCATGCAAATACTTCGGGCGGTGTCTATCGGGGGATGGACGAGTGGATGGTGAAAAACTGATATAACGGGAATGTAAGTCCACCCTCTCTCACATAAATCTGTTTTTCACATAACGTCCGTATAATGTGGTACGTGAAGTCGGGCCACTGAAACAGGAATAGAAATAAGGTTCCCAAATGATTCGTGCAAGGAATAATATTCTTTCTGCCAGAAATTTACTTACATATTGGTCCTCTCGGTACAAAATGATTTTATCAAGATGCCGCGATTCCCAGAGATGCCAAGATCCGGTCAGGCCCGAATAACTTAATTTAGAAGATTCTGTTGAGAATCAGTGTTCAATGATGTTAGGTAGACGCATATTTGCCCTCAGTACATATCATGCCCTTATTGTATACGGAATTATAAATAGGCGGTTATTTTTTCATTTCATTTCAAGTGTTATTTATCGTTGTTCCTGAATGTTGTAAAGGGGGAAAACCAAAACAAAAGAATGTTGCTAGTGGTTTCACAGTTGACAAAAGTGATTACACCACACACGATGATAACTTTTCGTCTTAATTTAGAAGAAGCAAAATGGAATCGATTAAGTGAAAATATCCTTATCATTACGAATGTGTTTATTTTATATCATTGTTATTGATCTCAGGCATTTATTTCTGGCCTTGTCTACTTCGGCTGCCGTCATCGAACGACTTGTACTTTTGCGTTTCAAGAGTCCTGCGAAAGACTGGGGAACTGCTCTCGTCTTCACATTACGAGATCGGACTGGTGATTTACCCTGTTCGCTTCCGCGCCCTTAACGGAGCATGCATTTGCGCAGGGATCGTTCGCGTTCGCCCTCTATTTGTTCGTCGCGTACATGGTCTGTCCGCAAGAAGAAAGTGGGTAATCGTTCGAGTATCGTAGACTGTTCTTGTATCTTTATAAACCAGTTCAAATTTGTACAGATCTAATTCCAAGCCCTTCCTGGTCTTTCCCCATCTGATGTGCTTGATGGGCTACATACACAAAAGCAGGGGGAAAAAAAGAGAACGAGATGGAATCGTGATTACCCTCTTGTGCGTTGTCTTCGTGTCTCCACTTCTGCTTTTTCTATACCGACTCTTCAAGAAATTCCGGGCAGACTGACCTCGGAAAAGAAATCCGTTGGGGCACACTCGGAAAAGGGTCAATTTTACCAAATTCAGGTCAAGGTTGACCAAAATATGAGTCAACCTGACTTTGGATTTTGGTCAAACTTGACCCGGAATTTGGTTAAAATTGACCCTTTTCCGAGTGTGCCCCCAACGGATCCTTTCTCCGAGTCAGACTGACCCGGGATTTTTAAGAGTGTATAACCTTCAAAATTCCCCGACTCACCCTTTCTAGAGTTGATCTGAAGGTGAATCTTTTCAATCCTTGTTGCTATGACTCAATTCTACTTGACTCGATGTTGATCGAAGAAAGACTGGACTCGATTTATAACTCGATCCCCGTTCTTCACTCAACTTATGACCAGGGGCGGCGCCAAAGGATGGCGGGGGGAGGGGGGGGGGTAGGTCCTTTTTTTGTCAAAGTAATGAAAATAACTGGGATTCTAGTGTTTTCGAAAATTACCCCCCTAAAATTTTCACTGTGAGACTTTTCTGCAGCAGTTTGGCCGCAAATTTGGCTCTGAAAAAATAGTCTTGGCCGCGAAAATTTGCATACAATCCCTAAGCAGTCTATAGCATAGTGTATCTATACACTACATTTTTCTGAACTCAGGGGGTGTTTCATAAAGCTGTTCGTAAGTTACGAACAACTTTACGCACGACTGGTGATACCTTCTTGTGCTACATGCAAGTGCATGAATAACTGACTAGCACCCAAGAAAGTATCACCAGTCGTTCGTAAAGTTGTTCGTAATTTACGAACAGCTTTATGAAGCCCCCCCGGTCTTGTATTGATGTCATACTTTATTTCTGACATTGTAATCATGTCAATTATTTTTGCAGGATTATGTCGCCGTGCATTCAGTATCAACGAAATTCTCAGCAAAAGCTGCGACCGCATCACTGGAGTACAAGTATACAACGGTTTGAAGGAAGATTCGCGTGTCGCAATGAAACCAACCTTCTATAGACATGTTGTCTTGGCAACGTTTGCTGTTCAGAGGTTCGCCATAAATACAGATGCAACTCACCACCATTATATATCCCATCGATAGCCTAAATAAATGACTATGCTGAATTGCTGATGAAATATTAAAACGCCATTTTAATTGTGTAAATAGTCTTAATTGCGGAGACAAGTTGGCCTGTGTTCAATACCTGCCTGTATAGTTTATTTATTTCAAGAGCTGTTTTGGGTCATAATGATCTTCAAGAGACTCTAAATGTTTTGCAGTACGAAAATTGTGATTGAAACCTTACAGGAAATTGTGATGGGTTTGCATTAATGTGTATAGCGGGGGAGAGGATGAAATGGATGAATGAGTAGAGAGCATGATATTAAGTTTTTAAAAGTAGTGTGGGCGGCTCCAACGAAAAAGATGCGTTTCAAATCTTAGCCTGCCAATTGGAGACACTGATCACACACTCGAGAACCTGTACCATAGTCAGTGTGACCATGTAAGAGAGTATTACATTATATATATTGCATATTTATGAAATTCAAAGCCATAGTTCACAATATTTGTCAGCTAAGAATTTAAACACAAATGCCAGAATCTGAGTTAAGACACTTTTAAAAAATGCGGAGGCATTTCTACGGAATACAGGGCAGTTGAATTGCACTCGTTTAATTAGTCCCATCTCTTGCATTAAAGTTTGTAGAGCCAAAAACGAATGAAAATCAATAAAAAGAAATGCAGATGTATTTTTTGGATTGAAGTTATTGTAATGATCCCAATACTCTCTGCGCAGATTGGCAGAAGGTACTAGCATAATTACGCCACGTCAGAAGGTGATATTCATGGGAACTATACAATCACACAAGACTGAAATTTGTTGTAGGTTGTGACGTTTAGCGCCATTTTTGCAGCTCTCATGTTATGTAAGTGGCCAATGTGTATTCACGGACATGTATTAACGTTACTGTTGGTTTAAAATGTGAAATCTGTCTTACGTTTATGCACTTAACTTTCCAAATTAACTTTGTACATACAAACACAAATCCTTGATCTATATAGTGTCTTTGTTTGGCTTATATACTAGTTAAAATATTGCCGTAATCAAATATATTTGCCCATGTTAGAATAAACTATTCTGAAAGTACATTTGGTATTGTATACATTGGTAAAATGATGTGGCTAATCATTAAATTTTTTGAACTAAGCTTTGCATCTTTCGTACTTGTTTGTTATTTTTCAAATGATCTTACACCATTAATTGAAGGGTAAACGATTTGAACGTGCGAACGTTTTTAGTTTTCGAATTAGCATATTTTCTAAATGCATTCCAAATTACAGAGAGTGACACAAGAGATGATAGTTATGTCCAAATGATGCATGTTTAAATGACGCGTAACCGTCAATTTGTGAAGGTATCTACCACCATATTTCGGAGAAGGGGCTGATAATAAATCGAATATTATGGTACATGACAATACAGGGGAAGAAATTTTTATTTTTTTCCATCAATAATAGTTAAAGCTCAGTGACATGATTGGGAGAAATAAAAAATGCATTTAACCAAACTGCTTGAAAGATAAACCAAATGTACACCAGCTGGAGTGGATCTCATGGCTGGAAAGATTTCTCTTGAGTTTGTTTACTTGAGGAGAATCAAGCATGAACAGGCTTGCAGTTTAATTTTATCGGGGCACGATAGATTTAATCCCCATAGAAGGCTACACTACAAATTTGTCTGTAACAAGGCATACTGATGGATATTATTTTTAAATGAGTCAACTTTTGACTACCAAATTTTCACAGAAGAATTCCTGCATAGTTTATTTGATTCTCTAATAGTTTTACCCCAAGTTGAGGACTACCCCCAATCATGTCATTTACCTTTAAGTTAGTTACAATAAAATAAACCTTGCTAAACAAATATTATGTACTGGCAAGTGTGTTTGTGTTGTACACAACACATATCGTCTCGAATCAAAATATCGTTCATCATCTATAACTTGAACCATAACATTGTTATTGGAAATGTTAGTAACATTTTGTGTGATGGAATAGGACTGAAATATGTAATTGAGAAGAAAAAAATATTATTTTATTAAAGTGTATAAATTACATGCACTTGGTGCGTTTCACCATGTTTTCTATGTTCATAACATCCCATTCATCATTTGGATTTCAATGTATGAAAAGTTGAAGCATCTCATACTTATCAAGATTTATGATAAGATAATAAAATGTAGTGTATGTGGATGCGAACTTCTGTTTGTTAAAATATGTGTTAATATGTGTGTGTGTGTGCGTGTGTGTGTGTGTGCGCGTGTTTTGTGCTTGCGTGTGTATGTTCGCGTGTTTGTGTGTGTGCGTGTTTGTGTGTGCTTGTGAGTGTGTGTGCTCACTTGTGTGTGTGTGCTTGTGCGTGCGTGCGTGTGTGTGTGTGTGTGTGCGTGCGTGCTAGTGGGGGCGCGCGTGTGCGTATTTGTGTATGGAGGTGTGGGTGCGTGTATGTGTATTTGTGCGTGTGTATTTATATGTGTGTGTTTGTGTGCGTGTGTGCGCGCGTATGTGTGCGGATGTGTGTTTCTGTCCTGTGTGTGGTAATACCATTGATTGACATAGAGAACAGAAAAGGCGCTCTGGGTTTATCAACCACTTCTTATAACTCATATAGGCCTACTTCAAAAAAAAATACACCTGAAAATTGACCCCTGACTGTTTCGATATAGTTCCTGTCCATCAGCAATGAAACTCAATTATTTGGTAACCTGGATAAAAATCGACCCGGATCATCTCTTTATAACAAATACGAAAAAAACACACCTTTTTATAAGTTGAATGCTCTTGTAGGTTTCTGTGTAATGAGATGACAAGATAAATCATTATGTATCCTTATGTAAATGTGATCGCGGGTATGTATTCCACATCCTGTCATTGAGCACGTTTTATTTCAAAAAGGAAATTTTATATACCATACTTCTTGCGGGTACACATTTTGTTTTTGTTTTGTGATGATACCTT